>JBBPNU010001264.1:0-10075 GCA_038091055.1 Leccinum angustisporum
TGACGAACACGGGGGAAGTGCGGGGGAGAGCAGAGATGAGACGAAGTGCTTCGAGGCATTGACCGAGGCCTGAAGCGATATCGTTGGGTGAAGAGGCGAGTTGGGCGAGCAGACGCTGTTGTGGGCGTGTCATGGCTGGAATGGGGAAACAACAAAAGGAGGGAGATATGATGGCGGCGCGCGGAAAAACAGCGGTCCAAACTTGTGTAGCGATAAGATCATTGAACGCACGTGGGGCGTCATTTTCCCAAGCTACCATCCATCCCGTAAATATTTAGCTCAGTCGGGAGAGCATCGAAGACGGTTGACCACAAGGACGGCGATCTGACTTCTTCAATTGATGCTGGCTCAAACGCTCCCGATTGAGTGCAAGTCATTCAAGGAAAAAAAATCAACGTCGAACCTTGTCAGTCAACTAGGCAAGTAATAAACTCCGGAAACACAACCTTCTCAGCGCTATTATTGGCATACTTTCCCAGCCCAGTTTTTCCAACCTCCCAGGAGCGATCGACGTAGTGACAACAGCTAACTGCCCCAATGATGTCAGAACATGTTTTGGCGCAAGTCTGAGTTCCGGAATTGAAACGGCGGAGTTGGATCGCATATTTGCACATCTTCGCTCTACCCAACAAGAGCGCATAAAGTCAGGTCATCCATTCGTTATCACTATTATTAAGAGAACTGAAAACAACCATGGCTGTGACTTGGAGCGGGGTACGTACATGCAAGGCAAGTTTATACCTGACGATTTTGTCATTGGTCCTCCAATCTGATACGATGCATTAGCAACTGGGATTATGAAGAAGTAGAAGTTCATGAAACGTCAAGGTTTGAACACATGGCCCGTAAAAATCGGCGTTTCCAAACCAGGCCCAGGCTAGCAGGTCCGGGCATGGAATACTTCTGCCGTGGCTCCTCAACCAAAATCTCGAAACTGCGGGCTTTTCGGGATACCCGAGAGTCGTCATGGCCACTGAGCTCATTAGTGTCACACTTGCTAGGTATCACCAGTCTCACCGTGATGGTCACTTCTAGCTTTGCGGATCATACGAACAGTCTGGTTTTTTGGCATGATTCTCAATCAACGTCCATCAGCATGCAAAGCCTGTTTTCCAGTATGTCGCCCCCTCATTGTCTGGGCGGCATTGATATTCGCAAATACCAAACGATGGCATAGGTTGTTTCATAGAAGGTCCTGTTCAACATCGTCGGGGACGATCAACTTTAATGTCGACTTGCCGTCGCTTATTCCACTCACTGTTGAGCAGGTAAAGTCAAAGTCGAACGACCCCATCTCCATTTCCGAGTTGGAATCGTCAAGACTCGAGGCATGTTGTGGAAATACAACCTGCCTCCACATGATCCCTACTTCCTTCACCCATCTGAGCTGGCATTCGCATCCTGACCATCAATCTTTGATCACCTTCGCTTAACACTGACACACTCTCAGAAGTTAGAGGTGACCGAATTGTGACGTGGCTTTGTCAGATCTTAGACCCGAGCATATATTTTTGGTGTCGCTATCTGGACCAACCCAATTCCAACCACCTACTTTGCATCCTACGCTGGGCTCCAGTCCTTGCTTTCCATGTAGTAACTGAACTCACATCGAGCAGAAGACAACCGCTTTTCTCCACACCCGTAAATGGGATTCGTGCCACCCTCGGCCCACCACGTTTCACATGTTTGGCAAGAATCACAAAATAATTGACTACCGGAATACCAACCACCTCTCAGCTTTGGGGTTGGAGACACGCAGGAGCAAAGTGAGTTTCGAGGCATACCTGTCATTTAACGGTCGTTTTCTGAAAGCTATACACGGCAGCGGGTGATTGAAAAGTGGAAAATGGAAAGTGACAGCTACTGACTCGTCGTAAACCTTTGAGAGGGACTAGTGCTGCCACTCTCACCCAACTCTCACCCACACATATTTCTCGGTCCGTGTCCGGAGAAACAGCCCATTCCACCGAACTCGTGTGTCTATTCGGCCCAAGAGATGAATACAGACCCTCTGCATTAACAACCTAGGAGGCCCTTTTTAGAGCAGTGCATGTCATATGAAAACGACGGGAATGCTCAATACGGTCCTTTGGTAACGCGTCCGGAGTTCGTGAGCCTACTTTCTCCCATTCAGGGTCTGCTCCCGCGATGCATATTCGGAACAGAAACTTTGGCTGCGTTCACGCGGGGTCCCATTCTCTAAATAGCTCATCTACCGCCATCGGGCTGTGTAAAAGATGCCCTCAAATCGCACGAGTTCGTCGTTCATTAAGTAACGGATCATCATCGTAATGAGCGCTACGTGCTAGAAGTTTTTTTAGTGAAATTTTGGCCATGCGACTCAAACGTCACGTCCGAACAGAGCAAAACCTTCATCGAACCGAGGATTCGATCAATGGTGAGAAGCATCGGGCGTGTGTGTGTGAACACAGTATGTGTTCATATATTGTTCAACGAGGTTTTGACAAATACGAAGCTTCACGTACTAGGAGCCGTTGCACCGACGAGATCTGATCAGCTCGAAAGGCCATGAAGAGCCTCCGAGTTGACGACTGATCCAAATTTCGACGTTTCCCGAGTCGCTCATCCATTTACCTTTACTTAAACCCGGGGTATGCCTTTGAAGGTGACGAAACCTGCGAAACTTGATTCCTAGGGATCCCGATCAAACAGCGCCGGCTGGACGCAACTCGGATTGATAGGTATACAACCCCCGTCCTCCACTCTAGCCGCATCAGAAAGAGGCACTGAGGACTATTCCCCTGCGCTCGTATAGTGGCGGTAATCTTCGGTGTTTAGGTAACAAATGTTCCTTTGTTCTTGTGACTTTGCTCGATAGATATCCGTGTGTTCCTAGATCACAAGACAGCAAATGAGCGGCCCCGCGGTGATAATCACCTGACAGTTAGCACAACAGCCAGCACATATGCGACCAGATCCGCTTCTCTTGAACGGAATAGAACGTTGGCCTTCATAGATGCTTCGCAGTAGGAGACCAGGCTTCAAGTTCAACGTAGCGGACTTGCAACGGACCGTCGCTTCCTCCTCAACTTGAAGCGCAGTGCGCTGATGAGTGCGCTGCTGTGAATTACAATGCCATATGTAACTCCGCTCCGAACTTTTTTCTTCTTCTGACACCAGTGACCAGAAGACTCGAAATTCAGGGAACATGACTAAGTACTTATTTGCTTGCATCTGATTAGTGCCTCGACCCCATTTAGCTTGGCGCAACTACATACACACACTTCATGACATACACCATTGAATTGCCAGTCCTTCGTTCTCATCCCGGCCTCCCAGATCTTCTCTGTCTCTCTGCCGCACAAACCGCTGCATCTCGGAAACTATCGTTAGTGGGATGAAGACGACCAAGGCTTCGACTTCGTGGGCCGCCCATCTCATTTCCTATTCACGCGTAACAGCATGACATTCGTACGCGCACCAACGCTCTTATGTATTAAAGTAAGTATGTACTTGAAGATTGAAGTTCTAGACTGCCTCGTGGCCCAGCGCGTGAGAAGGTGCAATGCAGCTGCCGCCGCCACCACTGATCGGGAAACCTCAAAGAGCCACAAAGGCCGTCAAGAACGGAAAATGACCCTAGTTTAATTTCTATTTTTTTCAGCGCTGATCGAATGTTCAATGTTCAAGGGAGTCTAAGGCCCTGTGGGACCACTCAGGCAAAAAAAGGCGCGTGATGTGAGTGCCCAAACTGGTTTGCTAGTAGGTAGAAGAGCGACCGAATGATCGCAATTATGATACACGAAATGTCAGAACAAGTTGGAGATATGAAAAGCACCGACCCGATTACTAAGCGACGGTTGAATTGGCAGGTCTTACTTTTATACTTACTTATGTTTCCGGAATATTGTAGGGTCTATCCTTTAGATACCTTAGATTACAAAAGCCTACAGATATGATGTCGTTGGCCTACACGGAATACAAATACAAAGATGAGATCGAGAGAAAGAGGAGGTAAGATTGTGTGTGTGCACGCCCAGGCTTGATGCGAGACGGAAATGAAAAGTGAAGTAAAATGACTACGCGAAAAATGTGTCAAGAAGATTCAAAAGACCCGAGGTGCCCCCGGTTTCCGGCTCGCGTCGCGAGTCTACCATAGTTTCATTGAAAAGTGTCCAGTGATAGTAAGAGCGACGGGGACTTACTCATTATTACTACATAGTTAAGGTTTCGTTTCCCACACACCGTTACGTGTAAGGTTGGTAGATGCAGACACTGTGAAGCCCGGACGGACTCAGGCTGGAGGTCGGTGAAAGACAAGGGAAACATTCACTAGGGAGATCTGAAATGTGATGTGGAACCTTTGGGAGCGTGGAACTGGGTAGCGTCTTAAACGCTGATTGAGAAGACGACTGGCCGGGTCCAGAGAATGCAAGCGACCGCGGCGACTGAGTTGCCATCGTAGATGCCAGCTTAGCTGGAATGGTAAATTCCATTGCAACAGAGGGGGTCGTCAAATGTACAGTGGTAGGGGGTGGAGGAAATCGGATTTCTGCGACCGTCGAAAGTACGGAAGACTTTTCGACTCCGTTCGTTTTCTCTGTTGACCGAACGATCGATTTCGATCGAATAGTTTCTCGGTCGGTAGACAGCGGACTACTTAAAGCCATTGTTTCGACGCTTTCCGCGGATGGAAGAGACATCTGCTTCGGTTGTGGGGAAAGAAGAGAAATTCGGGACCCATTTGAAGTGGTCCCCGTACGTGCCAGGTAAATGCGCGACGCAGGCGCCAAGCTAGTGGGATCATCAGAGCTTGTTGTCTGGAATGAAGCCTGAGAAATCTGGGTCACTGGTGCCGACGGAGGGATGGATTGAATCGAGGGGGAATTGGTTAGGTTCTTGCCGGTTGAAATTTTCGTCTTCGGAGGAGAAGCGGACAATGGCAGGGCAGACGATGATGTTCGTGTGGGTGTCCAAGGCAACGGAGGCACCTCTTCAGTCGAAGAGGACACAGGGGAACGTAGCGAGCCAAAGGATGCTCTAGAGAGCGAGAGTGATGTTCGAATGGAAGCAAGTGATGACTTTCCACTCAATGACATTTTCTTCTTTTTGTTTTTTCCCCTGGTGTCTCCGTCGTTGGCGGAGTCGTATACACTATCGTCACGCTTCCGACTGGTTGTCATCTTCGTGGATGCAGTAGCAGCAGGGCTTTGTGAAAAGCGCGAAATGATGTTCATGAAACGGTTGCGCTTTGGAGGTGTCGCCAAGAGCTTGGCATCCATCTTCTTTGAAGTCGCTCTTGAATTCAAAAGTGAGGTAGAACCAGATTCTACATTCGGAGACGCTAAAAAACCTGTAGCTGTCGTGGCGATAGACCAACGAGATTGAGAGTGTTCTGCAAACTTTAAAGTGCACAGGCTCTTAGATGCGTCACCCGCCGGCGCCGCAGCACCGTTCGATACTGGAAAAGAACACGAGGTGGGGGACACAGGTGGCTCATTAGTTGTGGATAATGATGTGGTGAAGGGACTGAGACTTGGAGGATGCGGTATAGCGGACTTTGACAACGGAGACGATTGCTTGGTATGTTCACAGGTTGGGCTCGTAGTCGGTTCCCATAAGAAAGCCTGGCCATTAACAGACGAGGCAGGGTGGGCAATGTTCTCCCGAGAACGTGGAGACGCCAAGAAAATGGCATCGGTGGGAGATACAGGTGAGCTCTTAGAAAGCGTTGTGAACGATGTTTTGCGAGAGTTGGCAAACGAATAGTTGGAAGCCGTCGGGGAGCGTGGCACGTAGTCCTTATAGTCCCAGACATGGCACGAGAGTTGACCGTCTTGTTCTTGGCTTTGTATATTCGAGCATGAGAATGGCTCGTCTAGATCATACACGTAGCCATCGACAAGAGGAAATGAGGGAGGGATCTCCTGTGCAGCCTGCTCAGATGAGAGTATGACCGATGGGGGACATGAGACGCGTGTCAAAAATGAACGCGAGCGATTGAGATCGGACGATGTATACTGGTGCAGAGAAGTAGTAGGCTCGGGTGGAAGAGCTGGCAAGGGCTAGAGGAAATCAGGAACGGGAAAAAGAGAAGATCAACAACGCACACCTTATCCTCACTGCAGAAAGGGGATGGGGATGGAGAAGTGGTTCGGGACATGTGGAAGGCCATTTTTTGGACGATAGAACGGAGTGCGCGGATTTGTTCCTCACAGTTCTGGTCTGGAGGAGGAAAGAAGAGGGCATCCTGGAAGGTGCAGACGGAATCACGGGTGTATGTGCGGTGAGCGCCGAAGGAAGAAGACGGGGTCGGGGAAGGGGGTCGAATAAGCGAATCATAATTAACCCGCTCCCAATCGGAGACTGTAAAGCCGTATTGCTGTTGGATCCAGGAGTAAACGCGAGCATCCGAGCGGTCGGGAGTGGAATCCGAGAAGAGCTCCGTGAGGAGGGCAGCATAAGCCATGTCGTCTTCGGACATGGACTGCGGCATTTCGGGGCGAAATCGATCTAAGCGATGAGACTCCGGACATACTCGACTCCATTTTATTCAGTGACCTAGGAGGTGAATTACGGGGTACGGAAAATCTTCCTTCTGCATCAGATATTTCCCACGCATATTAAACATGTAGGTCATCGTCCGGGGCACGAACTATTGCCTGGAAGTGACGGGAGCACGCTCAAAGATTACTACTTAGTTCTGTTCCTCGCTGATAACAGTCGAGCTCCGAAATCATATAAACCCGCATCCGCAAAATCACCGGCAATGGCCGCTTGGATACGCTCTCATCATGGAGCCTCTCCTCTAATCCCAGCTCAATATTCGAGCGAATGGGGTTATTGCTTCCCGATTCGAGCCCACTTTGTTTTTAAATTTGATGAAGCTCCTCAGACTCAACAACTTGGACACTGTGGAGCTGTTCCTACCCTTGTCATGACCTGACAGTCTACAGATACTGGTCCGGGACTCAGGGAACGTCTTTGAAGCAAACTACCAGCCAACTGTCTCCTGAACTAGTTCTCATTACGCAATTCATCTTAACTTTTCGACACAGCGGGCTCACCTGTCCGCTGGAAGAATGATTCTTTCGAGCTTGCAAAAATCAGGTTCCATTCGGTACCACACCAGCGCCTCTTCAAAAGATTACATGTTCGTAACTTTTATATTCAGGGATGAGCGTGTGGTTCATGAAATTAGCATGTACATGACAACCATCATAGGATCACATTGTCACCCAGCCTATCTGCACAGGTCCCCGTTCTTATCCATATCTGGCGATTCGCCGCCTTGATACCGCTGCGTTTGCTCTTCGCGTCCGACGCCCGTCCATGTAACCGGTACCTCGAGGTAGCCTTACTCACCCATCAAAAACTCATATCCTGACCGAAGTTCCCACTGGCAGTACGTTTGGGCGTAAAGACTACATGTAACGCTTCCTTTGTCAATGAATTCATAGCCCTACAGGGTAATGCTTACAGAGTCGATGCCATCTGCAAAAACTTGGTACATGCACCTCATCAGTGCGTGAAGAAATCGGCACGGGGTGCTGCAGAGTACCTCCTGCAACAGAGCCTACTACGTCAATGGATTTCTAGTGGGGTAACGCATCACTTCAAGTTAGACTCATCACCTTTCATTGCACACATTCTAGTCCTTTTCCCCTTTCGTATATAGGATTTACGAACCTCCTCTTCCTTCGTCAGTCAGCGCTCATGGATAGTGAATGAGCACCCCAAACCTTAGGATTGACAAGTCCCGCTGAGCGGTCATCGATTCATCAATAGCCGATTACCTGCTTCGCGGATACGTGTACATATACTAGCCTCTTGGAGCTTTCTAAACGAACAGAATCTTACTCGGCTGGGTTACATTGCGAAGCTGTTTTCCAGATTTGAAGGGAACACCGTGATCGGGGTATATAAAGTAACTTATAGTGTAATACAGAAGCAATGGCACGTTGTCATTACGTACAGGAACAAAGAGCATCTTCGCGGGTAAGTTCCCCCGTGTCCACAACGAGAAATTGCCAGTCTATGACCGCTGGGCCACCGATCGGCCCGAACCACGAATTTGCATGGTTCAGGGGATCAAGTGTCAGCTGAAAGATATGAAGTTTTATAGTTATGTCATCCTATGGATGGATCGGAACCACCCTTTGACCGCCGTTGACAGAACATTGCCCGCCTGATAATGATGTACGACACAAAAGTTATTATCAGGTGGTGTACCGTACACAATTTTCTTGATGTACGAGCAGTTTGACTCACCTAGAGCCTTGCAGTGGCTTTTCCTTGCTCTGATGGTTAGTTGCTCGTCCACGATCATCTTCGGATGGTTTGATCCAAGGCGTCTAACGAACGTCAGATGATCTATGTATTAGGTTACCAGCCCAGCTTCTGAATCGATAGAACAGAAGCAGACGCAGGGAGCCCATGATGCTGTCCGCTGACGTGCGGATGCCGAACATCGTAGGGTGTTACGTTTACACATGATAAGACGTCATCGTATCAAAGAACAGATTGTTTGCACTGCTCGATCTCACGGCACCGTAACGGAATGTTTGAAAGAGATAGCTTGTCGGGATCCGAAGTTGCTGCACCGATCAAGCCTATCGATGTTTGCTGTGTACGTGAATTCTCTATTTTAGCCTTCCTAGTGGAGTCGGACGTCATGACTTACTATTCTCACCACGAATATTGCCTGCTAGTAAGCTATGAGAAACCGTTGCTGTTCTCCGACGAAAAATCGGACCCATGAACCTGGGAGATCACATGTTAAAGCCGGGATGATCCATTGGCGTCTGATGGTGTATTCAGGTCCTCAATATGTCGTAGTACGCATATTGTTCACACAAAGAGTATAATATGTTACGTGCGAATACACGGCGAGGCCGTGACGATTCGCCGACCTTGAATGTGACCATGTGATATCTAGGTCAGTAACAAGCGATGCGCCGGCGGCCTGCCACTCTCAAGATAAAGGATAGTCGAGAAGACCTTACCGAGATGGAATCCTCGTCGTAGATGCTGTAGATAAACAATATGCTCACCAAGTAGAGATATAGCATGAACACCAAAATTGTCGGGCTGCATCGGAGAAGATGGATGGTGCTCGTGTCGGTTGGTGAATGGTGATGGGCGTTACGCGGAACGAAAGGAATCAATGGGAGCCTTGGATTGTGACAAAGCGACAAGCCCTCTAGGAGAGCACCGTGCCCAGGCTGCAGTGGAGTGGTGCAAGGGTGAGAGGGACCGTTCAGAGGAGAAATTTTCTGGTTGTTGGACTCGGATCTACTCTGCAAGATTTGGACCGTAAATTGGTCACCACTCGAAAAGGTGAACCCAGTGGGTGTAATCAGATTATTGATGTGGCCGCCTACTTTGAGATGTGTGATGTACCGTGTACTTACCCTCAGTGAGTCAATGCCATGATTTGCCATCGCCAACATGAGAATTCCGAGAAATGCATACTCAAGTACGTAATCATTACAAAACATCTCCTGCGTCGACGTGTCGACCTCAGGTGGCCACCTGCCGTGAGAGGCCCAGAATCAACATACAGTAGATGAGGTCGCAGCTTTCCGTTTTCTTAGAATTCGCTCGAAGACCGTTGACGCAACAGTCTTGCGTCGTCGCAAGTATGTGTTGTCGAAGAACAAGCAACTCGTTACCAAGACATTAGTAGTATCATCATATCATATGATGATACTACATCAGCACTCTAAACGGTGCTCCGCATCGTCAATGGCTTATCATGCGATGGCTTCAATTGTTCTCATAAATAATACGCTCTTCGGTACACCATATTTGAGAAAGATTTCAACCGGATCCTAGTAGTAGAGCTAATTCACGCTTCCACAGCAACACGACTTGCGAAAACAAACGAGGAAATAATGAACCAATTTTAGAGGGCTATCTCGCAATACTTTAATCAGCCCTTCTTCTGAACATGACCTTAGCAAATGGATCAGGAATAAAGGCTCCCCCAAGTTGTATCACTTCTGGCCGGGGTTTGTTGTCTTCCAATTTGACATCATACGTCACCACGATATGGGCCAACATGGATTTGAGTTCATTGCTGGCAAAGAATCGACCAGGGCTGAGGAACACG
>JBBPNU010001265.1:0-10075 GCA_038091055.1 Leccinum angustisporum
AATTTAGTAAACCTACACCCGCCGCATGCACACACGCACACGCTCTTCGGTCAGTTCGCAAAAATCAAATCGATGAAGCTTCTCCCCACACAAGCGCGTGTACCCCGTCAACACAGGGAAAACAAAGAAACAGAGAAACAGAGAAAAAAAAAGGGGAGCGGTGAGATCGGACAGATATTCGATCAGAAATAACCGTCAGACACAGGCCGAAGACTGAAAAAACAACAACACCGATTCGATCCGAACTTCTCTATACAAAGATATACTTTTCTCTTCCCCCTTCCACATACATATCCTCGAACGTGCGTCGACGGGAAGCCAAGAGTGAGAAACAGGGAATGGGGAAACAGGGGGATGGACACTGCCAGGGCGCAGACGTGACTGACAACGTGGCCCCTCCGAAGCCAAAACTTGACTGGTCACATGCGTTCCAAAGGATCCATATCTGCCTCACTGACAAATACCTCAACCTTCCTCAGCGCCTGCTTTTCCTGTTCGGTCAACCCCGGCCCTGAAAATGATGATGACGGTCCATGTGCTAGTCCCAAAGTCGACGTCGTCTGTGGGACAGCCTCACCATGGGATAATGAGGGGGGGTCGCCTCCATTTGCAAATTCAGTGAGCGTAGAGCTCAGTTTGGAAGCCAAAATGGGCAGGTAGCCGCGTTCGGTGTTCGTGTGGCCACCTGTTCATGGGAAGTCCATCATATATTGCCGGTACCGCGCAAATGAAAGCGTTAGCGTGTGCGCCACAGAAGGCAAGCGAAAAAAAAAGCGGGGTGGGGAGCAAAGGGTCGAAGGCAAGGTCCGAACGCCAAGAAGCAGAGGAGATGCTCACAAAGGACAACGTATCTCCCCGCTGCGACCGCCGCCAAGACATCGTGCTGCATCATGGGACGTGGACGAGTCAGTAATATACACGATAATCTCGTCGACATGAAGTGGAAAGGTAGCCCCAAGCGCAACGATATGACCGAAACCGTCGGGGCCACATACGAGAAGCGATGGTACAACACAGGATATTGCGAAAATAGGACGTACGTGTGCCATTTCTCCAGTGAAATAAACGTCCGCATCGACGCCATCGAGAACCGAAGCGCCTGACCCCGCACAGATCGCAACCGTTCGCACCTTGCGCCGCACCAAGGGGCGTCCGACGTCGACTTCGTACCGAATAGGGAAAGAGACATGCAGACCGAGGACAGCGGGAAGAAACAGGAGCAATGCCACACGCAAGGCGCAAATCGTCGTTCGGAATCAACGAGTGGCACCACACGCGCGCATAAGGTACGCAACGACCGGTCAATTTGAGTTCCATTGTATAAGCACGTCATTGAAACATGTTTAAAAAGGAACCAAGTTTGCCAGGGCTTACCATACCGGAGGCGGAGATGCTTCTTGATCCTCCCGACGAGCTCCTCGATCGAGAGCGAATCTGGGAGCGTGAGCAGCCTGCCAAGTCCGCCCTCCTCGTTGCCCTTGGGTTCTCCTAGAAGCGAGACGTTCACGGAATCTGGAAGCGTGTTGTTGCTGCTGGCGTCTTCGGGAGTTCCGGCGCAGCGCGCGAGCCAGTCGTTGATACCGTCATGCACGTTGTCAAGCGCGGTGTGTGGTGAGTAGACGGAGACGCCCGCTGCTGCAAGTTTCAGTAGGGAGGCTTGCAGCGGGTTGGAGAGCGTCAGCGACGAGAGGTGCTTGAAGATAGTCGGGTGGTACGATACGACGAGTGCCACCGAGGGCTCGAGAGCTTCTTGCAGGACAGCGGAGGTCAGGCTGGACAGACGAGATAATCATGAGCAGATTCTCGGACATCCAGTTTCATCCTTACTCGATTGTTAAGAGAACCCGGTTAGCGTTTGGCCGCTGAACAGGAGACTCTGAATGGTTGGGTTGTGTTCGATGATGCCCAGATCAGAAAAACAAAAGAAGTGTACCTAGCAAAAGCCCCACCTGTTGCAAGTGTCGGCGTTGGAACGATACATCATATTCACATTGTTTAAAATGACCTACATTGTCCCACTTTTCTGCGAGTCGGAGTGGTGCGACGCGTTCCATTGCTCTGAGAGCATACCTCACCACTAGTTGAGACTGTGCCATTGTGGTAGTTCGAGCTGAGGCAAAGTCAACGTCACGTGATATTATCGTGCACCCAAGGATCTATGAATATACTAACATTGTGTACGGCATCAATATTCATCCCCACCAATAGCCAACAACACCTCCATCAAGACCACTGGCACACAAGTTCACTATTTTACCAGCCATTTGCATCACAAAAATTGCAGATTTCTGATATCACAATACTGTACCATTTCAATCAAGTTACTCATCTGTCATGTGTCACAAGGACATTTGATGTGACAAAATTTCATGTTTGTCATGCATCACAGGCCTGATTGACAAAAATTTTGGAAGTACAAAATTTGCGTCACATCGCCTCTTAGTAGTATTGGGATACAGTCAGTGTGCCTGACAAAATGACAAAAATGACAAAAAATTGGTGGTCATAACACATCACTTAGTGTGTTGCCAGTGATGAATTAAATTTCATCAGACCTTGTCACGCGTCACACGGCCTGATGAATCAATTGAGATGGTACAGTATATGATATTATTTTTTAATATCATGTGTGCTTCCTGTATTTGGTATGTCAGATTTCAGTCACATTATTCTGCTATCTCAAAAAATGCACTGTCTGACAAGGAAGCAGCTCCTGATCATAATTGTATCTCTGATATGTACAGATATTGGCTTATATGAACAACTCATATGATATTCATAGACATTGAACAAAATGTATTGTTTTTCTGATAATGGTATACATTCTCCAAGCCTAGATACAGAATAACAAAAAGGAATGTCAGACAGCAATGATCAATTGCATGGAATACAGAGGTGGTCATGTAGTTGAAAATGAAAGCATATGGCATGGGATATCAAGGAGACCTGAACCATGAAATAAAAGAGGTAAACTACATCACATGAATGTATTCACCTGGTATCTAGGACTCCTCTTCATACTTGAGATCAGACGATCACTGATCATTGCATCTGTGGAAGTGGTTTCAACAAGGGAACAGCTGTGGTGGACCACAGAGGTGTTGGCCCAGGCTCAATTCTTGTTCACTGCCTGGGGTATTGACAGGTTGCAGGTTGCAGAACAGCAGCTGCCTTAGCATCAGCAGCTTAAAGGATACCCTCTTTTCCAAAGAAAAATGCTTGACTGGATGATCATACCATCTGGATTGAGGGGTTCAAGTTCAGCAGGAATGGTGAACCCTTGTGTTTTTATTTTTCATGGTATAATAGGTATCTTATACCATTCATGTAAATGTAATGACAAACACACAAGGATGGAGCTCCTGTCAATAAAACTGCCTCAAAAATATCAATGTTAAAAGAGAAAATACTTCACAACTCATTCCTTACATGTCCAGGAACTTCCAGGAGTACAAACAGCTCTATGATGATTTGGCTGCAGCCTTCAAGGACATATCTATATGGATAGATTGAAAAAATGGTGTCAAACCATTCATTAGATGTATATAAAGCTTTTACAAAATGTCTGGTAAGATTTCGTGGTCAGGGAAAATTGTCACAAAGAAGAAAAGTGGCAAGAGGGTAGACTTTGTTATGAATTCAAATAAATTCTAGAGGCTTTTGGGACCATTCCAAATTTATTCCCCAACCTTGAAAACCCTCATGTACAATGTCCTTAACTCCTCAAAATCATTTGCTAAATTGATATCGTAGTATAGGTGGAGGATGGGGGGAGGACATTGGTCACCACTACAAAATAAATAGCCAGTGCTTAGAAAACAGTTGTATATGATATGTTTGGTAGATGTATAATGGTATGGAACAATTGATTGAACATATCCAAGATATTATTATGAATTGATATTATCAGAAGAGAAGGTAGGAGGGGACTAAAGGGCCACCCACCTCTAAGTATATTACCTGAGAAAGATGGCTCATCATTCTACACCCCTCCTTTCAATCTATTTCACCATTTTAGTCCACGCGTGTCTTAATTCTCCAGAATGATGGACGCTCTCGCTCTCTACATCTCGCAAATATCATTTTTCGTTCAGAATGATGGATCCGTGCTGGAATGATGGACCAAATCTCCTTGCATAAATGTATTTATTCTCTGAACACACTCCATTTGATCCACACTCTTTCTCCCCATGCACACAACCACAGTCGCTTTAGTACACGCGTGTCTTAATTCATTGGAATGATGGACTTGGCAGTATTCATCTTGATTTATGTACAGAAAATTATATATATTCAACTTGCAAATTCACAGAATGATGCATGTTGATTTTAGTACACACGTGTCTTAAAAAGTACTTCAAAAATCATCAAGAGAATCATACAATTCATTCGCAACATAACACTACTTGATTCACAATGTAACACTACCTGATCAGTACACAGAAGACACATTGTATCGTACACCAGCAACAACAGCAAACAGAGTGGAAAAATGTCTAGATCAATTGTCACCATCATTGTTGCTCATCGTAACATCACCATCGTCCCTGTTTTCGAATGCCAATATGTGCTGCTCCACCCAACACTTTAAAATCTTGGTGACAATAGGCTGCACGTCCCCATGTCTGGCATACTTTTCTGCCAAGTGCTGGATGAGATCACCTTCTGTAACACCTTCTCCAAACTCTCTGAGCGATGTGAAAAAGCCATTGTAGTCCTGTTTGATTGTGAAGCTGTTGCGGATGGCAAACAGCTCTTGAACAATGTTTGGCCAGGAATCATCGGCCACCGATGAGGATGTCTGGAGGATGTCGAGTATCTACATCCAGTCAGGAATTTCTTCGGACGACTCCCGACTTGTCAGTTCTGCAAGCTGCAGAACAAGAGCATCGATCACATTGTCTTCATCTGCATCATCAGTACGTATGGCTTTGGAATGACTTGGATCTTCGTCCTCTGAAAAACCACCAGCAGGGGAACGATGTTTATCTGATAAGCAGTTATGATTTTTAGTCCACGCGTGCATTAAAAAAGTCTACACAAAATTGACTTACTGCCAGAAGATCGTCTTGAACTTGAGCCTGGACCTATAGAAAATTAATCAATATATCAATTACAATATCAAATAATTCATGTCACTTACCAGATGACACTGATGGTGGTGCCAACATTTGGATATCGCCAGTCGGTTTGATCTTCTTTGGCCCTTTTGATCTTTGCACTCGGGTGTTGTAACCAGATACATAGTCCATCAAGGATAAAGAATTGTCCTTGGGAACTTTGCTGTGATTGATCTCCTTCACCGCAGCACCTCCAACAACCTTTGATGATTGAAAGCTGTACAGTCCTGTCGGATCCAACTTTGCGGAGCCATCCCAATAAATCTTCGACTCTTCCTCTGTTGCAAATTTCAAACCCTCCAGATCGACACCTAAACCGATGGCCTTGATTGCATTGAGATACTCTGATCCTTGCAATGGTACTGTCAAATCCAAAGTAGGGTTGCGAACGCGATTCGCTTGCTTCATGCCCAGCAGAGATAATTCCTATGAAAACCAAATAATTAATATTTTTAGTACACATGTGAACTAAATCAGATACTGACCGTAAGGAAACGTTTGAGAGGATTGGCCAAGCTTGGATCCAAAAGGCGTCCATTTGCGGTGTCGATATAGCCCACATATTCTGTCTTGACAGCATCTAGGATGGTACTGACAGCCTTTACAACTGCAGATGCAGCTGCTGGTGCAACAGCTGTTCTTTCCATAGCCTTTCCCAAGGTTTCACCTTTATACTGACTGGGTATGACTGTCGACAGAGCTGTGTTGACAAAAGGCGGTTGTTCGTCGTATTCATCCCAATCTCTCCAATGCACAACGATTTCTTTTTCGTCCAGGTAGTTGTCGATTGTATTCATCAGCGACTCTCTCAAGGACCAGGCTGCCCCAATCGACAAGATATCAGAACGTTTCTCGACACGTAAAGCATCAACCAGTGAATGTTTGATGAACGTTGTCCACTCGGCTGCTTTTGTGATGGCCTCCCAAGGGATCGGAGTAGCTCTCCAGACACGATAGACTAGACGAAAAAGATCTTTGTGTTCTTCGGTAGGCGATCCATCCAAACCAGCATTGAAGATCTTGTCCGAAGCTTTAGGTCGTAGACCAACGGAGATTTGTCCCTTGAGTTCGGTAGTGTAGCTGACGAGAAAACTTCGCAGTGACACCATCCACTTGAGATCTCCAAGAGGTTCAAGCAACCTGTCCACTGTTTGTTTCATCACCTGTGTTGACCAGAGTTTCGGTGGCATGATAATAGTCAAAGCGTCAGATATGATCTGAAGTGTGTATCGTCGACAATCAATGAAAAGTTGAGCAACCTATAAATTTACAATATAAGTTGTCAGTTAACAAGTTGGGAAGATCTGGCATATACCTGGATCAGTAGCTCTTTACGGTCTGCTGCTTTCTTGATAGTCAGGCGGTTCTCAAACCAGACATCCATACCACTCCACAAGTCTGACCACAGACGTGTATTGGGACCACGCAGAACATCAAAACCAAAGCGGACAGTTGGAAACAGCCAATCAAAACACTATAATAATTAATTTTTAGTTCACATGTGCACTAAAAAAAGTGTAGATGACATACCTCAGCAAGTGCTGGTCCGAAATTGCGAGACTCAGAAAAATCAACCACTTTGATGCCTTTTGAATGCCACAGGGACATCATACAATGCATCATCGTGGGACTAAACAAGGCAACAGGTGTTTTTGTTTTGATGCGTTCTTCGTCAGTGGGAAAGTAACCCAGTTGTAACCACTGCAACTTGACATGCAGGTTGCGGAATATAGGTGTAGTCAAGTCGGCATCGTTCAGCTCGATTTTCGACAATAGGGCTTCAGTCTTGTCCAGAAGACAAGCAAAGTATGCCTTGAATGCGTTGTTGTACGTCTCGATTTCTTTTGTTTCTGGACTGCCAAATAAATGAACTGCAGGTGACAGAGTGGTGGAAAAGGCCTCTGTCCATTCTCCCATCACTGTGGTTGCTGCTTTGCCCACACCAATAGGAAAGCCCAAGATATCTGGAACAGGTCGAGTGTTGGTACTTGTGAGAGATGCCTTAAAGGTTGGTCGGAACTTTTTCTCAGCCTCTTCAATGACCCTCCTGATTTCAGCTGGGTCTTTCCAAAGGTCCTTGTCGCGCTTCAAGACAAGGGCTGCAAAGGCATCAAGAGTAGGCATAGTGATCGGAGAGCAGAGGAATAGCATAGTAGACCAGACAGGTTCGAAAATTGCCACAAAAAGCTAAATCAATTGATGGTATTAGCACACATGTGAACTAATGATCATGACATAAGCAAAGACTTACACCAACAAGATAAGGGTGGAGATTGTCCACAAACATTGATACATTCATCAGATCGCTCTGCTCGATGATACTTGATCCGAAAACACGCGCAAGCCAAACTGTCAGCTGGGTGTGTTTGATCATTGTGTGAGGTCGGGAGTTTTTGTGGCAGGGCCTCTTGGCCCAATCAGCAAGAAGTCGATCGTAAGCTTCCATGGTAATTGGTGATTCAGCTCCGCCATTCAAATTGACACGGCGGAGGCAAAGCAACATGTTCTTGAAGAACTGGGTATCTGTGTCGGTTTTGTGTGGTTGTAGACGGTTGGAGGACATTGTGAACAAGATCAAGCCTGCATCATCTCTTCCTTCCACAGCATCTAAATATGAATTTTAGTTCACATGTGAACTAAACACTGAGTTGTGCATTGGTCTTACCCAAGTCGAAAATCTCTGCCGCCCATACAGCATTTGCTACAAGTTCATCGAAAGCCTTTGCTTGTCTATCTTTAAGCTCTCCAGGATTGAGAACACCTGGCATTTTGAGTTCAGATTCGATCCCATAGTACACTTCCACTTGCTTGCGGTATAGCTGCTGAAGCACAGTGATACGGTGGTTTCCATCGATCAGCTCGACTTGTGCATCCGAATGCTTAGCTGCAGTGGACCACTTGATGAAGTTGGTGATTGGAGTTCCTTGAGTGGCAGTTTTGACCAGGCCGCTAGCAATGTAGTTCTTTCTGACACCAAGTCGTACGGCGAATTCTGGAACCTTGTTTCCAAGTCCACTCCCTTCAGCATCTTTCTTCATCTGGTTGATCAATGAAGGCATGATAGATCGCGGATTGAAATGTTGACGGCCAATGCGAGGCCCATCTCCCATGGAAGCATCGTCACCAAAGTATACAAGTCCATAGCCCAACCGCACGCTATCCAAGACTGAGAGATCTTCTGTGAAATCCAGTGTGGCACGTTGGATTGGTGTCTAAAACATACATGTGTTAGTCAAGGTTATTAAGACACATGTGAACTAAAAATCAAGAGATAATCAAAATATTATGGATTTTAGTTCACATGTGAACTAAAACATTAGAAATATGTAATAAAATGATTCTGACATCCAATCCAAAACATTCAAAAGGCAATAAATATTTTACAAAATAATACAACCACTTGTCATTATGTACAGCATTAAAAATGTCGAAAATAATTCGAAAATAATTCATAAAAAATTAAATTAAACTCACTGTTTTGATCAAAGCAGACTAGAAATTACCAAGAGATTAGTACAAAATCACAATATTATTTGTGATTACAAATACCCTAGTTTTGTTCATGTTTGTAGACATTTGTGTAGAGCAAATAAGATTTCTCCAAATGAGGAAGGTGATAGTTCAAGGACAAGGAGTGAAACTTGTTTGTATGACAAACAACTGTTTATTTATACTAATAGGTATAAATAGATTACATAATCGGTATAAATAGATTACATAATCAGCATTTTCAAACTGAGCATGAAATGATATTAACATTCTTGAAGCAAATACACAAACAAACACGCTTCTTGTCTTTGCTTCTCTACCTTCCTATTGTGGAATTCCCTTTATAGAAATATTTTCCCACGATGTCCAAGCCTACTCAGTCCACTCGTAACCTTTTGCAAAATATGTTGCAAGAAATTGCCAGATTGGAGAAGAAATCTACTGTACAGCCACATGCTGAGGTAAGTAATTTAGCTCACATGTGTACTAATCATGTGTCATCTTACTCAATATTCAATATCTAGGCTGCTCTCACATCCAACTCCAATCCATCACATACCGAGGTAACTGATTTAATACACGCGTGTCTTAAAAACCAATCTCTTTATATAGACTGTGCAATCCTTAGCATTGCCATCCATTCAATTGGATAACCAAGACATGGAGGTAGATACTCCTGAGATGGTGAGTACTTCAATGTGATGTTTTGTACACCTGAGTTATAAAGCTAACTTGTGGGGATTTGAGTCTGGACCTTTAGTGTCACATCTACCTGAAGATCATGATACACTGGTAAGCAGATTACATCTTTCAAAAGATATAGTTCTAAATAATCCAAGACATACAATGCTTTGGATGAACTTTCACATCATCCATATTTGGATTCTATCAACCTTGTGGTTGATCCAGTACTTCAAGCATTCTGTTGTACCATTTGCAAGATTGCTTTATGTCCTGGAGCCATCAAAGGACACCTCCATGACAATCATCCATTAATCAAGTTGAATCAGAATCGACTGGATCATATTATCGACATCAATGATATTAGCTTGGATCTTCCCATATCACCTGTGGCCAACACTCTAGATGGTTTAGAACCATTCAAAGGTCTCAAAATCCTGGATGGCTTTGGTTGTACTCAATGTCCTCAAGTTTATGGACACATTAAGGCTATCCGTACACATTATCAGCAAGTTCATGATAACCCTTGTCCAACATTCCCTCTGGTGCAGACAACTGCTCAGAACTCAGTCGTCCGCCGGAGGCGCAATGTCCCATCACTTCCCAGTTATCCGCCCCCAGCAGAGTCTCGGCCGCTCCCTTGGATGTCAGTTCCCCTGGATATGGGCTAAAGCAGAATATGTGCCTCGACAATTCACGGGCTGACAACCAAGACTTTGCTGCCTGGTTATTGGATGTTGGTCAAGGACGCAATTCAGATGACAACAGTCAGGTTGTCAAAGGCA
>JBBPNU010001266.1:0-10074 GCA_038091055.1 Leccinum angustisporum
CAGAAGGACCTCCTGATCCCATTCCGCGGTATCTTTGCCTGCCAGTATAGGTGTAATCAAATTTCTCCAAGTCTTTCCGCTGATTTCCACACCAATGTAGAAGCCTGCTGGCATGCGACGGAGGTTAGACAAAACATTCATGGTATGAAGCTCTGTAGTGGAATGTTAGCGGAATCCCAGTACGTATGCTACAGTGGATGATAATGTATGCGTACGAGTGAAGACTTCTGTGAAAAATGGGAAGTAATCATCGAGACAGAAGATGGGCAAATGCCAGCGGGTTCAGGTATGCAAGTTAGACCTGATTACATGTAAACTGACTCCACCACGTTTCAAGTTTGGACAAGGCAACTTTGTTACCTGGCTCTTGAAAATCATAGCTTGCTTCAAACTCGTCGGATGGACGGACAACGTCACTGTCGGCGACTGACAAAATGACATGTCCGAGTCATTCGAAGCTTTTCAACTTCTCAGTGGGTGTTGAATACTTCAAAAGAAGTTTCGCCACCGCCACTCAGGTGTGCCATATTTGTCGTCAATTTGAACTTGCTGTGCTCTCTTTCTCTCACTCATTGAATCCGAGTGCTTCTTTGCAAATTCCTTGCACAGGAACATCACGAGAAGCACTCGATCCAGTGTCGACGGGGATCCTCACAACCCCAGAAAGTCCATATATTTCCCCTTGACCCACTGGGTGGCCTCTTTTTGAACTTAGACCATCATCCCGCGCTGCTCAGTCACTCACTAGCGCTCACAATGGATTCGTCGTATAGACCTCCTGATCTCTTCAACTTTGACTATGGCGATGGCTACCCTCCAAGAAAGATAGACAAAGGAAAAAGAAAGGCTGAAGGTATGTTTCCTGCAAACCAAGATGCTCACACAAACTGATGGGCGGGTTGAGTTTTAGACCCTTTTGAAAGGGAGGACGTTGTTTCTCAGCACCAAATTCCACATCACACAACCTCCATCCGATATGATGTATCCTCTGCAAGTTCGGACACGGAGTCTGACATCGCGTTCGAATCTGAGTCAACGCCTTCCCAGCCGTCGCTTGCCATTTACACACATCCCATCGAGGACGGTGTTGGGTCTGATGGCGAAGAAAGTGTCTACCAGTCCATCGATGAAGAGCACTCGTTGATCGATCAGGTATGTTCATTCATCTCCGTCCGACTGGATCTCAAGTTCGATTGCCTATCGGTAGATGGATATAGACATCCCGCCTCTCCAACGTGATGAATTGGATTTGGCCTGTTCCATCAAAGGAATGTATCGCATCCTTGACCTCATCTCGGAGCAGGGTAGTGGTGGCCTCGGTGAGCATTCCAGACACATTGGCACACTATCTCTAATCACTGTTTTGGTATCAGTCGATAAGATCATCATATCGCAGAGTTCGCTCGAGGCATTCATCAACAATGTTTGCCCAAGTGCATACCTGTCGATGACAAGGGTCAACTTCAAAGCCCTTGACAAGTACGCAATCAAACCTGTCGGGGTCTACGGGAGTAGAGAAGAACTTGCCCGATTTCTGTTGGAGCTCGGCGCCATTGATGAAACCACGTATGTTCCCCACGTGCAATCGCCCATCCTCTGCATACTAACATTCTGCCTTGACAGCGCGACACAGCTTCTCGTAGATTCAGATACATACACTCGCTCGCAGCCGACTCTCCGTTCCGGTCTTTACATCGTCACAGCACCAGAGCAAGTCGAGGGCTCTCATCAAGTCTTTGTCTTATACTGGCCAGAGCAAACGACTTGGGATGATTCAGCCGCACCCACTGTTCGTCGCAATCGTATCACTTTTATGAGGTTTGATCACGTCGATTCTGTCCGATATTACTCGTGTCTGAAATATCCATCTCGAACAGGTACCTGACGAAGATGTGTGATCAAGTCGTGTCTCTGATCTCACCCGAGCACGCGCAAACCATCCTTTGGAATGAGGAAGGAGATGACGACTTGGATGACGATATGGAAATGGACCACACCAGTCGGATCGGATCATCACATTTGAAGTCGCACAAACCAATGAGCAGGAAGAGTCCGTGACCGTTCGTGAGGGGTTTAAGGTCAATTCATACTTGTTTCGGACACTAGTGCCGACTTGACTGACGAATCTGGTGTATGGGATTGCGTCCTCAAGCTGTTTCGCGAGTAATCGCACTTCCTTCAAGAAGACTTCACCGACGATCCGGACCCGAGCAAACCCGCGCCTATCGCACCGTTTTTACTCTTCGGCGAGACAACGCAAGGGTTTATGACGGTGGACCACCGAGAGGTGAGGATCGTCGAGGAAGCATTTACTGTGCGTACGGTGGAGATGTTGCTACTTGAACGGAACTTGTACGTGCCACCCGTTGCGCACGGGACTGCATTCTGACCACTTTCATCCTTGGTATCGATAGGACATCAGATCGTCTTCGCCTGAATGAAAAGCTGGATGACGAAGCCTTGAAAATCTTGGTGCAGGTCGGACTAGACAGACGCTTTCCTGAACCTTGCAGGAAATGGAAGCATGATTCTGCCGCTGTTAGAAGTATGTCCGACACACGTATCAAACAGGACATCACCGCTGTAACTGCGAAGTTGGCCAAGGAGAAACCCGCACTCGAAAGGTTACTGTTCGAGGCGCTTCTGGACGAAGCGCTGCAATCGTTTCCGTGAGGAATGACCATCTTAGTTTATGCTCCTAAGCTCATCCCATGCCATATTGGGGCTGTAGATCGCGGGGCATTCGCGTTCGATGGAGGTGACACCACGAAGCTAGATGATCTCCGTAAGTGTCTCTTCAATCTTGGAATCGAAGCTGACGCATATCTCCCAGAACCCCTGTCGGAGCTCCTGAAGCTGTACCCCAGAGCGAGCAATGAATTCACAAAGCAACTCAAATTCAAGAGTATCAATAACATGGAGTTTCAGGCATCCAAAAGGCATATCACCCATTTCAACGAACTGCATTTATCCTGGAAAAATAATCTTCTGAGGCTGGATGATCTTACGGCCGAGAGGATGTTGGAGGTCGTATTGGATGGCAATATTGAGCAGGCCAAAGCGAACGTCAAAGGACATGCTGGCGCTGGTGGAGGTGGCAGCAGGCTAAACAACGACCCTTTTGAATCTCGCATCGTGTTTTACATTCTGGGCACTTTCGTGATCGGTCTACTCGTCCCTTTCCAACCACTCGCAACTGGTGCTGGCAAGTGGCACCGCGGCTTCGCCATTCGTCATACCAATACAAAATGCTGGAATTAAACATCTCCCCTCGGTATGTAATGGCATCACATAAATAACCGCAGGTATTCATTGCGCGACAGATTATCAATGCCTGTCTATGAGTTCCACGTGGTCAGCCGCATCCAGTGACCTCTACGCGTCCTCGTGCCCTCTCTGTGAGGTCTGCGCTGTTCATTGATTCGAGCGTCTCACTCAACTGTACGGATTAATAGATGGTTTGGCCATCGTCGGTAACGCACCGAAAACATTTGGAAGGACCTCCAAATCTAGTCTTCCCTATGTCGCGGTCATCTTCAGCTCGCTGTTTGCTCTACTTGCCTTCATGACTGCATCCAAAGGTGTTGGAACGGTCTTCAACTGGTTTTCCAATATGACATCAGTCACCGGCCTCATAACGTGGTTCGGCATCTGCGTACCTATATTCGCTTCTATAGCGGCACTAAAGCGCAAGACCCTTCCATACTATTCTCGCCTCCAACCGTTTCTCGCGTGGTATGGGGCCATTTGGATCTATATTATCATCTGCTTGGTATGGTGTTCATGTTCACTCTCGACCTCAAATGCGGTTCTGATCTCATTCCAGCTGATTGGTTGGAGCATCTTCCTCAAGAACGGCTGGAACACCACAACGTTTGTTACGGACTACTTTCCTTTCATCCTGTTCCCTCTCCGATATGTCGGAGCCATGTTTTACTATCGTGTGCCGCCCGTCAAGCTGGAGGACATGGATCTCGTGAGCGATATTGCACAGATTAAGGCCGCCGAGACCCCAGAGGAGCCACCCAAAAACATTTTGGACGCTGTCTGGAAGTCGCTGGTGAGTGTCATGGTGTCATCTCGTCTGTATCACGTCTCATATGTCTTGACCGAGATGTGAAAGCAAGTGTGTTGGCGTTTGGAACCAGAGACCGCGTCTTCAACAGTTGACAATCCTATCAGCGCCGAAACATCTTCCAGACTCCTTTCAAATGGGTAAGTGCAAAATGCAAGCATTCAATATCACACTCAATCATGTCTCGTATTTGGGACATTTAGCCGTTAGATGGAACAACACCCAGTTAGGTGTGCTACCAGAACTGTGAGCCCAAGTATGTGACGGAATGCCACATTGGGACGCCGATGATGCACGGCACGCGTGCAGTATCGAAACGGTCACGGACTCATGGTACACGGCTGGTCACTAATCGTAAGCCTATCATCAGGCGCAACGTCGACGGCGGGTCCGAGTCATCGATTCTGAGTCATGTCCGTGGTATTTATTTTATCTTACTTTCAATTGCTAATCTACTCACAACACGTTCCAAATTCCAATGCCCCGAAGATGACACGTTGAAGGATGACCGATGACCTTGCGGCGCCACAACGATACGACACGGATGCCGACGGCAGTGGCCCAGGTACAATACAACGCCAATACCGAGTTCAAGGGGTCGGGGCAAAGAGTGCAACGGTGGCGCATGCTGCCATGCAGGTACCGAGAGCCCCATCGCATGCAAGGATAGCAGGAGGAGCGCCGACGATGGTCCCCCGAACGTAAAGCCAGCAGCGGCATAGCAAGTGACCGCAAGGACATTACATCCTTGTCGACAGAGGTGAGGATGTGTCAGTGCATGCCGATGGGTTTGAAAAATGTGCGGCACGACCTGCTCTGCTTCATACTAAATTTTGCGTAAAAGTTGAGAAGCAAGCGCTCCCAGTGTTGGGTTATAATACACAGGCGATGATTCTACTTCTGGTATCGTCTTTCCATGCAGATCAGCGGAGCTACATGGGGCTTGGCCCAGGATCTATTCACCAACCATTCATGCCTTGCACCTTGGGAGACCATGCCCTAGAGATAGCCTACTGCGCAGAAGTGTTTTGTTTTTATAGTGAATTCCCGCACAGCTTAGAGCTTGTTGCTAAGATGCACTCGCACGTTAACGTTTGCAGCGCCATGTGAGGGTATGATCACCCGATGTTTTTGTAATATATTACACACATACATAAGTGGTGAGACCGACAGGAAACTATCTTGGCTCAGCGCTCAGCACTCAGTCACCGCGCTGCCGTGTCTCGAAACACGT
Source organism: Leccinum angustisporum (assembly GCA_038091055.1). Lineage (NCBI taxonomy): Eukaryota > Fungi > Basidiomycota > Agaricomycetes > Boletales > Boletaceae > Leccinum > Leccinum angustisporum. The sequence continues at coordinate 5,310 of JBBPNU010001266.1, forward strand.
GCAGCTCAACGGTCTTTAAAAATTCAGCTCGCGACATACATCAACAGGGATCGTGGCTCTGTCTGAAATTTGGAGTTGTTCCCCTTTCTGACATCATTAACTGCTTTTATTGTATGCTCACAACGGTTCCATCCCGCCAGCGGCGACATGATGACGCCAACAATGCCCCAGCGTCCGGCGCGATGACTGCATAACGACGGCGACGGCCCGGGGCCGACAACTGGTGGGACTAGAGATTGTACTGCTGGTCACGTGTACGCTCACGGTGTGCGTGAGAATTATAAATTGTGGTACAATCTACGACGTAAGACTCCGTGGGGTTGGGTGCGCCATGCTTCAAATTGTACCTGTGATTGTACAGTTTTTTTTACTCCTAAGATGGCCTAGTGCACAAGCGACAAGGTCTCCTAGGTGGAATCTATGACTTTCGTTTATTTGAAGTGCTTTGTAATGCTAAGGACCTTGTGACACAGTGCTCAAGCTTTGATCGCGACGTCCATCTCCGAGGATATACTTCAAATTGCGATGTCGATGTCTGCAACCAACCAAGAGTCGTTCATACACTACACCACGCAGTTACCACCCGTTGGCAGCGGAATAGATGCGGCATCAGCCATAGAAACCTCTTCTCAGTTTCCTCTGCCCCAAGATTCTCATGGGGATGGGAAGCAAGAGTCTCCCGTTGGATACTTCAATTTCTTCAGTGTCTCTGCATATGCCCGTTTCCTCCGAGATAATGTTAAGCATATGGTTAGTCTCTCTTTTGATGAAATGTTGATCTGAACTCAAACCAGGGAATTTCTCAGTACAATCACAGTTCGACCCCTCCCACAGAATTTGTAAAGAAGAAGTTTACGGAAGCACTGACGACGAGGAATGCACTTGTTATCAATCTCGCTGACGCTGAGCGAAGTTGCCGGGACTGGGAGGAAGCCTCGCGTCAAGTTCTTGGAGATGTGGAAGCTCGGAAGATATCTCAAGCGCATGTTGTGGGTGTTGACGACGAAGATATTGTGGGGGATCAACACATAGCTACACCCGTTCACCTACGGATGCAGAACCTGAATCTTTCCAGGGAGGAGTTGCGGGCATGATCACTGTATTCAGAATGTTACATCCAGTGAGCTCTTTCTTCGTCTGAGGCTATAACACCAATTCAGAGCTGATGCAGATAGCTATAACAGGGGGTATTTTATTCTTTGATTCACTTCTACTCGTGCCTCTGTTAACTAAGGCCAATGCGGACCAAAATGTCTTTTCCATTCATTGTTGTACTTCGTACCTGTGCCCGCTGCACTGAACGGAAAAACATTAAGTTTTTCTTCCTTTTTTATTTTTTCCATAAGGTTACCAAGGTATCCGTGTACAAGTTTTTCATACGATGTTGTTTGTCTTTCTGCGGTTGCCACCAATATTACAGTAGTGTGTTTGTTTGTGTCGCTAAATTCAAAGGGGAACGATCGATGATCGATGATGATCCCCCAGTGAAAACTGTCGATTCGGCGTGTTTTTGAATTCGTGAGAATGTCTTACCGGAAATTGCCGCTTTCACTGAGTTGTCTTGTTTTGTTGTTGTGCGAAACTTTGCTTATCGCGCGCGCAGCGCGAGCCAAGTGCATGTCGGATGATGTTTGTTTGTTTGTTTTCACACGGTCACGGTCGTGATCCATCCGAGTCCACATGGATTGTGGTGGTGCCGTTTTACCCGCGCCTGGCATAATGGACCAGAGTAATACTTATGGACATAGATTCCGTTAACCTTTCCTTGAACGTCCTAACGTATCATGCCATCGAAGAGAAGACGCGACGACGGCGCGCAAACGCACGGTGCAGCCAAAGAACATGCACAAAGTGACGACGGAGAAGTTGTTGAAACAGGCGCAAGAAGCGAGTGCGTCGCTGTTTTTCCTTTTATTTTTCATTTTCTCGTTGATTGTGTTCGCGTGATCCTCACAAAGTTCGCCACTGAGAAACTCGCCACGCTTCAGCTGGGATTGGATAGGGTGCGCAAGAAGCTGTACCTCGCTTCAAAGCGTCATACGACTCGGGAGGAAGATATCGCGTACTCACTATTTGGAATCTTTGACGTCTCACTCCCAGTCATATACGGCGAGGGCAAGTGAGCAGTCCGTCGCCTCCTCGAGCACATCCTGACGCAGTCGGATGATGTCACAATCCTCTCTTGGACTGGAAACTCGGATAGCACTACCAAAAGCTACCTCCCCTCCGATCTCACTGTATACGACCAAATTCTGCCTCCTCATGTTCCCAATGCTATAGAGGCCGCTGAGATGAATCGGATGGTCATGGACTTGCAATCATCCTTTCCCGATCCCTCTCCAATCGTCGCGCTCTATAAACGACTCCTTTAGTTTCCACCGCTGTCCTTCGTGGCTGGTCGACTTCGATTCCCTGGACTCGTCTTTCGCCTCACTGATTTCGCCCGTCTCGCGGCACCCGAATCCGACTCGAGCCTTCACATTCATCGCGCCACGGCGTCGATTCTCGGCGAGGTACGGATCGAGACCAAAGACAACTCGCTCGGGATCCAGCGTCTCATTCTCGTTCATCCGTGGATCAGTCCCCTGCTCGACGAGGACTTCTCTAGCGACGACCCTCTGTTTGATCTAGAGGCACGTGCGCTGCGGATTCTCGTTCGGCTTCGTCAACCTTTTGGCGCACTGCTGCTAGCCTCGCAGAAGCGCGGGCAGTACAAGCGCGTGGCGACGGACAGTTTCATCCAGGTCCAGATTCAGGCAGAGACGTCGTTGAGCGAGTTGATGGCGAGCATTGATACGGTCGACGTGCAATAGTCGTACAAATATTGTTGGCTTTGGTTTGGGATGATGGATTTCGTTACATTTACATCTCCCGCCATGTTGTTCTTTGTCACTTTGTCACCTCGACTTGCTCGACTTGTTCTCTCATCTCGCTGACATCCAATGTACTATGTAACGAAATTGTTTCGCGATCTTGGCTTGTACTATCATGTAATTCCTACATCTCCGAACTACACCTATCGCATCTAGTCGAATGATCTTTTTTCCTATCAAAGATATTCTGGCATCGCATCAAAACTGATGCCAATCGTCGAGTCCAACGCTGGCACGTCGCACGAAATCCGTATTTCCTCAGTCCGGGATCCCTTCCTCGATACGACGCAACTTGAGGGTAACTTGGTCCTTTGTTCTTCCCCTCCTCAGGTGGGTCATAGCAACGGTATAGCACGCTTGACATGCAACGCCGCACTGAGTGCGTTGACTTTGGTGGTATTTGTGTTTTGCCTAGTGCATTGTGTCTCCCGTAGGTAGACCCTTAGGTAGGACTCGAGACAATGTTCCTACTCTGCTAAGGTGTGTTCGAAGGCTGTAAGTCATGACCCTAGATCATAGACACCATCGATTCTGTACTCCACCAAACAACCTCCCTGAGGCTAGCACAGCTATGTATGACTGTTATCCGCATCAGCAGAGCCAACACACTCAAAATAGGAAAAAAAAAAAACACCATGACCATGACGCAACCATAATACGATAGGCCAAAAAAAGAAGCGCGTGATTAAAGTTCTTTCAAGAAAGCTGCTAACCCTTCATGGCCCTCTCTTTTCTTCTTAATTGTGTTCACCTCCTCTCTCTCACGATCGCGGGAAAGCATATTTTTCAACGTGGAAGATTTTTTATGACTCGGTTTGGGATGAGGCTCCCGACCTGGTGGCGGCAGGACAGAAGGGTTGGTGGTCGCCGGGACAGGACTGGAGACGGGGCGGAGGGCGTCAGTGGGTGGTGGTTCACCCATAGGACGTGGGTCTGATGGTGCATTTTTCGTTTTCAACAAATCGCTTGGCAGTTGGACCGGAATGGAGGAGCGGTCAAGGGAGCTGGTACCTGCGTCGACTGAGAAACCACAGACATGACATCTCCTCTGGAAGGCTTTCGCATGGGATGGTCCGGGGCAGCGTCTCCGCCTCTTTTTCGTAGGCGGATCAACGAGGTGTGTTGGATGGTCACCATAGAAGCGATACGTGCCACATTTCGGACAATGGGAGGGGTGCAAGATGGCGGAGGCTTCTGGATGAAGAGCTGCGGCGCGTGACGCGTGAAGTGAAGATAGAGCAGGGGAGACTGAGTGCAACAGGGAAGGTAGGTTTAGTCGATATCGAATTGTTGCTGTGGAACAACTCATATCTCTCCTTTCAACATGATACTGTGCCAGTCAATCTAGAAGTTCCGGTACATCCATTGTCTTCCAATTTAGGAAGGTGTTGTCGTTCAAAACGTGGCTCGAGTATTGTCTGCGCGTGTCATTTCTTGTTCGGGTCCAAGCGATGTTACCAAGCACTTATCCTTTGTCTTGTACGTTATTAACTCTCCTCGAGTTTGATTGCCCCTCATATTTTCCGCCCCTTTTCCACCATGATCCTTTCACAGCGTGTTCACCATTCTCTGCCATCCCGTAATCATGTTTCTTGCGATACTGTCAACTCGGAGCTGGCTCCTTCAAGTCGCATTTCCTCACGACCCCTTACTCCTACAATAAGCACACCCGAGCCTCGTGTTCACTACAAACATGCGACAAATGCAATGTCATGGCTGAATCGCAACTCTACTTCCAACTCCCGTCGTTCGATCCCTCATGCAGCACCCAAACCAATACGGATATCTGAACCAAAGCTCGGCAGCTCTTTGGAACAGTTCAATCCCCAGCGCTGCGGACCACTTGGTTCTGGTGCAACGGTTGTGCGCACGCCTCAAGAGGCGTTGTCTCA
>JBBPNU010001267.1:0-10073 GCA_038091055.1 Leccinum angustisporum
ACTGCCACTTGGACCTGCCGGAAGGGATGTCGGAAGTAGATGAAGATCGATCGACGTGTGGCACTTGTCTCTTCCTCTCTCGCCCTCACTGCGTTCCACAGTTTCTTCAACAATACGCTCAGGCTTAGAATCCAGATATCGATATGGACTCGAACTCGAACTCAGAGACAAATCAGGTCGGCGGTTCTGAAAACATCCGAGAGAAATTCGGCCGCTTCAGGATCCTTATCATTGGGCGGGCGAACGCTGGAAAGACGACCATTCTCCGCGCGATCTGTAACACTACCGAAAACCCGGAGGTCTATGATGGAAAGGGCAACAAGGTGCGTGCTTGTTTTAATGTGTATGGACGTCTGGCCTACCGAACTGTGCGACCAGATTGATTTGACAGAGGTCGAGGGATCCAGGGGGGTGAGTATCATTTGTAACAGGGATACTGGGACTCGGACTCGACGTGCATGTTTACACGCTAGCGCGGGGAACACGACATCGAGAATGAGTTGATCTTCCGGAGCAATGACAAATTCGTCTTCCATGACTCGCGGGGCTTCGAGGCTGGTTCCGTAGATGAATTCCAGCAGCTGAAGGAGTTCATTGCTGATCGTGCAAATATGACATTGCTCAAGAAACGCATTCATGCCATCTGGTAATAGCTTGATTTTGTGCGGGAAGTTGTAATCATTGACGCTACTCTGTATAGGTACTGTATCCCAATGGATAAATTAGATCGGGCAATCCAACGCTCTGAGGAAATGTTTTTCAATGAGTGTGATACAAAAAATGGTGGGCTCATTTTTGACAAGATTTTGTTGAGTTCACAGCTTGGCCAGTGCCTGTTATTGTGTTGTTCACCAAGTTTGATGCATTGCTGGCCGTAGCCATGAGTGCACTGTCTGGTGATGCTCGAAAGCTGCCAATAGATGAGAAGGTAGCAAAGGCACATGAGCTCACGGATGGGATTTTCAATAATGCTAATGTATGGGGTCGTCTCTCTGGACTGAAGTATGCACCAAAATATAGTGTTTGCATTGAAGGTATTATTATCTTTTCCAATAAAATGATTCAGCTCAATGAATTTGCTTGGATGCAAGGGATGCATAACTCAAATGAGGGATGTAACATGCTGCTGGAAACTACCGCTGGAGCTCTGAATAAGGCTTTGCAAATGCTATTTGTTACTGCCCAAGAAACAAATATAGCATTGTGTGTCAGATATGCAGTTCAAGAGTGAGCATCAAATGTTGTATATTCATCAAAAGCTAATGGTATAATTGTAAAAAGTGTGATATCTGTCATTGACAAGCTGCATCAATCTGCACTTCCCATACACAACTTGGATGTTATAGATCCCAAAAATCTAGCAAGATGGTTTCCCCACTATTGGGTAAGATGAGGCTTTCATATGAATTAGCTGATGTACAAAATTTGAATGTGTTGTGCTCATTATGTTTATTGCACTGATGGAACTATAGAAAGTGAGTTGTCATTGCTGTAAATGTGTAACCATTGCTTCAACTGATATCATGATCCGACTTTGGAAATAACAGGAAGTAAGTTATACATTGTAAAATGTACCAGAATGACAGTGATACTGATGCCATGGCCAATAATTCTACTCTGAAAATGACAGAGAGTGAGTTGGACATTGTGGGGTGTGCCAGAGAGTGGTGATGCTGATGCATGTCATGTCTATGTATTATGCTCTGCAAATAACAGGAAGTGAGTTGTACATTGTGGAATGTGCCAGAGAGTGGATGCTGATGCATGTCATGTCTATGTATTATGCTCTGCAAATGACAGGAAGTGAGTTGTACATTGAGGAATGTGCCAGAGAGTGGTGATGCTGATGATGGCATATCCATTTCTGGAAATGACAGAGAGTGAGTTGTATATTGTGGAATGTGCCAGAAGGGTGGTGATGCTGATGATGCAATGTTCATTTATTCTGCTCTGGAAATGACAGTATGTGAGTTGTGCACTGATGTGCCAGAGAGGGGTGGTATTGATGATGTGACATCCATTTATTCTGCTCTGGAAATGACAGAGAGTGAGTTGTGCATTGTGGGATGTGCCAGAGAGTGGTGATGCTGATGATGCCATGTCTATTTCTTCTTCTCTGGAAATGACAGAGAGTGAGTGGTATATTGTGGAATGTGCTAGAGGGTGGTGATGCTGATGATGCAATGTTCATTTATTCTGCTCTGGAAATGATAGCATGTGAGTTATGCACTTATATGCCAGAGAGGGGTGGCATTGATGATGTGACATCCATTTATTTTGCTCTGGAAATGACAGAGAGTGAGTTGTGCATTGTGGGATGTGCCAGAGAGTGGTGATGCTGATGATAGTATATCTCATAATTCTGCTCTGCAAATGACAGGCAGTAAGTTGTTCATTGTGGAATGTGCCAGAGAGTGGTGATGCTGATGATTGGAAATGACAGACAGTAAGTTGTTCATTGTGGAATGTGCCATAGAGTGGTGATACTAATGATGCAATGTTCATGTATTCTGTGCTGCAAATAACAGAGAGTGAGTTGTACATTGTGGAATGTGCCATAGAGTGGTGATACTGATGATGCCATATCTATTTCTTCTGCTCTGGAAATGACAGCCAGTGAGTTGTGAATTGTGGAATGTGGAAGAGATTGGTGATACTGATGATGCCATGTCTCATAATTCTGCTCTGCAAATGATAGACAGTAAGTTGTTCATTGTGGAATGTGCCATAGAGTGGTGATACTAATGATGCAATGTTCATGTATTCTGTGCTGCAAATAACAGAGAGTGAGTTGTACATTGTGGAATGTGCCATAGAGTGGTGATACTGATATGATGCCATATCTATTTCTTCTGCTCTGGAAATGACAGAGAGTGAGTTGTGTATTGTGGAATGTGGCAGAAGGTGGTGAGGTTGATGATGTCATGTCCATTTCTTCCACTCTGGAGATGACAGGTTGTGAGTTGTGCATTGTGGAATGTGGCAGACAGTGGTGATGCTGATGATGCCATATCCATTTCTGGAAATAACAGTCAGTGAGTTGTGCATTGTGGGATGTGCCAGATAGTGGTGAGGCTGATGATGTCATGTCCATTTCTTCTGCTCTGGCAATGACAGGTTGTGAGTTGTGTATTGTGGAATGTGGCAGACAGTGGTGATGCTGATGATGTGACATCCATTTATTCTGCTCTGGAAATGACAGTGGGTGAGTTGTACATTGTGGAATGTGGCAGAGAGTAGTGATGTTGGTGATGTCACATCTATTTATTCTGCTCTGGATATGACAGTCAGTGAGTTGTGCATTGTGGAATGTGGCAGAGAGTGGTGATACTGATGATGCAATGTCCATTTCTGCTGCTCTGGAAATGACAGACAGTGAGTTGTACATTATGGAATGGGGTGGAGAGTGCTGATACTGATAATGTCATATCCATTGATTCTGTTCTGAAAATGACAGATTGTGAGTTGGGCATTGTGGAATGTGGCAGAGAGTGGTGATGCTGATGATGCAATGTCCATTGCTTCTGCTCTGGAAATGATAGTCAGTGAGTTGTGCATTGTGGAATGTGGCAGAGAGTGGTGATCCTGATGAGGTCATGTACATTTATTATACTCAACAAATGACAGTTGGTGAGTTCTGCATCATGGAATTTGGCAGGGAGTTGTGATACTGATGATGTCACATCTATTTATTCTGTTCTGAAAATGACAGTTTGTGGGTTGTGCATTGTGGAATGTGGCAGAAAGTGGTGATGCTGACTATGCCATGTCCATTCATTCTGGTCTGCAAATGACAGGAAGTGAGTTGTGCATTGTAGAATGTGGAAGAGAGTGGTGATGCTGATGATGCCATATCTATTTCTTCTGCTCTGGAAATCACAGTCAGTGAGTTGTGCATTGTGGAATGTGGCAGACAGTGGTGATGCTGATGATGCAATGTCCAATAATTCTGCTCTGGAAATGACAGCTTGTGAGTTGTGCATTGTGGAATGTGCCAGAGAGTGGTGATGCAGCTGATGCTGATGATGCTATATCAATTTATTCTGCCCTGGAAATGACAGGAAGTCAGTTGTGCATTGTGGAATGTGACAGAGAGTAGTGATGCTGATGTCATGTCCATTTATTCTTCTCTGGAAATGACAGCTTGTGAGTTGTGCATTGTGGAATGTGCCAGAGAGTGGTGATACTGATGCTACTATGTCCATTTCTTCTGCTGTGGAAATGATAGAAAGTGAGTTGTACATTGTGGAATGTGCCAGAGAGTGGTGTTGTTGATGATGCCATGGCTAATTATTCTGCTCTGGAAATCCCAGGATGTGAGTTATTCATTGTTCAATGTGCTCTAAAGGATGACACTCAGTATTTGATATTCATTGATCCATTTATCTGCTTCCTCAAATAGTTTGTGAGTTTCCAATCTGAACTCATTTCAATCATAATAATTTTTTCGAATTTGTAAAATAGATTGTATGTTTTAGATAATTTGATATTTTATCCCAAGATGATTATTTTTTTTTCTTCACAGAGGGTATATTGTTTTGTATTATCAATTTATCACCAACATTGATATATATTTTCATTTCATATATATTTTGATTCATACAGCTGGTGAGCTTTCTATTATTACAAAATAACATATTTATAATATTGTTCTTCTTTTATTTGATTCATCACAGATTGTAAGTGATTTATTACTAGGACAGTGATTGTAACATAGAGACTATTCATTTCTGAAAACTATAGGAGGTATATCATTTTACTCAATACATATTATTCTACTTATGCCATACATTTTGCATTTTTTCAGATTGTATGTAGTATATTATCTATTCATATTTCACATTTTTGTTAATCTTTGACTTCTTCATTTTAAGGCTGTAAGTTATTGCATTTATATTTTTGCAGCATCTATTTAACTCATTATCTATATTGTGTTTAAAACATCATGTTCTATATGTTAGGATGTATGTTCTGCACTACTATTTGTGATCACATATTAATATTGATATTAATTTATATTAATTTCAGACTGTAAGTATTGATTGTACACATTATTGATTGTACATGTTCACATTTAAACTCATCTGATTTCTTCTTTACAGACGGTGAATTTCTTTTTATGATTTCCCAGTTTTATTTTCATGCAATTTGTTATTGTCAGATTATTCAGAATGTAACAGTATGTGCATTCATTTAATCAATTTTTGGTTCTAACATTTTATTTTTTAGTCCAATAATTTAACCACTAGTGAATCTTCCATTCTGAGGCCTCACAGTATTGTGAATTCTTCATCAATTTCATTTTATATTGCAATTCAATTGAATACCATAGATCAATATGGGTACATTGAATCAAATCCTTTCAAGCACTATTGGTATGTATCATAGAGTTTCTTTTCTAAATTGATAAACAAACTAAATAAAACTAAATAAAACTAAACATCTCATTGCTTTGTAGGTATATTGCTTGTCCTGGAGCATTCATTCTATCTTTTCCATCAAAAAGATACTCAACCACTTCTATCTACTGTTCAAAAATACAAGGCATCAAACATACCCAAGAAGGTGAAATTAGCTGTGAAGGGGATTGTTGATCAGTATGGCAATGCATCCAAAGAAGAGAAGATAGAAAAGATTTTGAATGTTGTTCTTCAGAATCGGATGAGTGTGTTAAGCATATCTTTCATTTTTTCATTTAATAACCCTGTAGTCTCAGCAATTTAATGAACCCCATTTATGCCACGAAAGGAGTTGGTAAAAAACATGACAAAGAAAGTAGATGCAAACAGCAAAGAAAAATAGTTGAAACAACCAAGAATCTATAGAAATGTACTCAGTCACATGCATGTTAGTTTCATGAATGAAATTTTTGGGAGGAAATGTCAGGCAGAATCATCAACACTTCAATTTGAAGTACAGACTGTAGTAGAAATGTTCTTATTATTTCTGGGAAATGGAAACCAGAGGCCACCAATGAAAGTGCTTGAAATGTATATTGAGGGCAACACTGTTATATTCCAAAAATCACATTGTATAGTCTAATTCTAACTAATCAAAAGAGGTACCTATCATAGTAGGCTACAGCCTTGATAGATACAGTGAAACTGTGGTATGTTTTGGAAAAGATGGAAATGGGTCATGGAGGCTAAGTAAAGAGGCACAAGGAGAACAAAAATGAACTGAACAAGTACAGACATGACTGTACAGTACAATGAAAGGAAGAGAGAAGAGACCTCAACCCCAACTAAAAATCACCTTTTTGTTTGGAACCGTCACGAAATTGTCTGCGTCCCTCTTGCTTTCAGACACTGTGGGGCAGCCCATTGTTGGTACCGGCGGGCGACTCATCGGCAATGGGTAACCCGGGTCCACTCCATGCTCCTTCTCGGCAATACATTGACACTACACGCGGCCTTCGATCCTCAGTGGGCCCACCGACATCAACCAAGACATATAACCCGCCACGACTCTCTTCCGCTCTTCCACCCTCCTCTCGGCCTCCTGCTCTTCCTTCCGCTTCCTCTTTTCCTCCTCCATCATTTCCGCATATGCAGCCCTCCTCTCTTCCTCTCCTCCTCGGCTCAACCACTTTTTGGTCGCCACCTCTATTCGTGCTTTTTCAGCATGTCAAAGGTCTCGCGGCCGGTACAGCCACGAGCAGTGGGCGCTCTTCTTTGCGGGTACGCCCGGTCGATCCACAAACTTACACGTCCGTGTCTTTTTTTCTCCTTTCGAGCTGCTCGACTTCGATCTGTCCTTGCTGAAGTCCTCCGTGTCCTGGACAAGGTATCAATGATAGAGGGAACGACAAAGGACCAGGACGCACTGTGATCGACACCTCGAGCCCGTCGCACTTCATCAAGTCCTAAGCGAACTTCTTGGTCTCTACCATCCTGATCTATTCAATCTCCTGTCTCGCATGGTCGATGTCCTTCTTTTTGGCATCTTCCTGCTCATTTTGCTCCTCGATCAGCTTGGTGCGCCTGAGTTCCGTGCGGCAGGACACCTCCTCTTTTTCTTTGCGTACGCTCAGCTCCGAGAAGCTGAGTGCGTGCGATGAGCTCTCAAGTTGCGCAGAGAGAGTGCGTGCCGTTCGGCGTTGGCTGCGGCGACAAGTTTTGGCGAACTGGGCGAACTGGCGCGTGACTTGTTCATTGGGGGAGCACCGGCTCTAGGTCGGTCGATCACGCGCACAGCGTTGTAGAGCGCCGTTGCAAGGGGTGCACACTGGCACGAGCTCGGCCAAAAACGGTTGGACCGTGATGGTGTCATACAGCGAGGGGCTGCTCGGACCGAAGACAGCGGATTTGCCATGAGCGGACAAAGGGCAAGTCGATAAATGAGATGGTCTCTGTGGCATAGTCCACGCGGATGCGGAGTTCGCCACGGCGTGCGCAGCCTATAGCCTAGGCTTCGACTTGTTCGGGGCCAAAGTCGTCGAGAGGCTTGGCGAGGTCAAAGAGGTTGCTTACTTTGACGGTGCTGTAGACCTGGGAGAGTTGACAGAGGGGGCGGGAGAGGAGGGGGCGGGAGAGGAGGGGGCGGGAGGGAGCAATAGCCAGCATATGGAGAGTCGTTGGTACAGAGTGAGGAGGGGATGGGCGTCGTGGGATGTGCAGAGAGTGAGTGGGTCGAACGAATCCTCGAGAAAGCCGTGGATGATCTTGACCTGGGCTGGGGAAAGGCGGAGGACGTTCTCTCGAAAGCTGGAAAACATATGTATGGGAGTGTTGGTAAAGAGCAGGCGACTTACAGCATCTTTGGGGAGACTGGCGCAGGTACATGCCTAAGGAGGGCGGCAAGAGCGCCCGTCGCCTTCGTCAGCATGCAGCTGTCCGACCGGCGGTGGTTATGCGATTGCCCTGACGGGGACCTGTCCTGCGAGGCGGGGAATCTTCATTGAATCTACCACCATAGGTTGATGGACGTAGGCCTGGTGGGCATACTTGGGTCGTCAATGGACGCGACACAATCAAAAAGCGCCGGCGAGTCGCATCGTCGTGTGACTGCCGTTTGTGATCCATCCAAGGAGGCAAAGGGCCATTTCCAGCAGATGGCCGCGTGGTACGACCCATAGGCCGTCCATAGTACTTACGACTGGTGGGAATCCAAGGGGCTTTTCAAACCACCCGAAGGCACCTTTGTCATTATGTCATACCGCTCCCTCCGCCCAACATCACCGGAAGTCTGCACATCGGTCACGCGCTCACCGTCGCCATCCAGGATGGGTGAATATGTTGGTGAGTTTCCACATTCCTTTCCGCCGAGTCGTGCTCACGTACGCTCTAGGAATCGCACAATAGCTAAGAAGAGCGGGACACGACAAAGAGGTACTAGACACATCCGAGCAAGTGACCACGACCCACATCCAGAATTGGCCCCCTTGCAATCCCACACCAACCAAGACTCACTAGGAGGGCATTCCCGCATGTCGACAATGGGCACACCTTCGTGCCAAACCCTTGCTGCCCCGTTCCGCTCGCATTGACAGTCCAAGAATCCATACCGCAGTCACATAAAAGCTAGAGGGGAATTTGGAAGTCGTCGGGTCCAAAGGCCCAAACGAAACCGTGACCTAGACGTCGTCAGCGCGAGGGAAAATACACCTTTTGACAACGTACTCTGGGTCAAGAGCAAAGGAAGTCAGGGCTGGGTAACCCGGGACCCGTCCCGCCAGACGGGTCTGCGCTGTCATCATCCGCCACTACGATCAGGTAAGTTACCCAGTGGTGTTCTATCTGGCGTCTCTGTGTCAACTTCGACCGATAGCGCGCAAAATCAGGACATACCCTCCGAAGCCCGAACAGAAGCTAGTGCAGGTGGGCCGCTGAATATTGAATACTGTACTTGCTGCATCTCGCGGTGCGCGTTTGAGCGGCTCCCAACATTGTCTAAACTAGACCAGCCCAACATCCACATCGAAGTAGCCGAGCGCCGAGCACGACGGTGCAGAAACGGATCGTGCATCGAGCGACGGGCCAAGCAAAGATGGAGACAAAGACGAAGATAGAGACGGAGACGAGGATATCACTGGTAACAACGATGAAGGAGGGGGGGATTGGATGCTCATTCCACCATCGATCCCCGCGTCCATCTTTTATAGGCCCGGAGCGCAGGTGTTGGGGTATCTGCGAACGCGTGATCAGCATTCCAACTGTGTGATACTCCGAGATGGAATGCTCAGGTAAGGAAATACTTATATCATAATAATGCCAAAAAACAGGCCCGGAACTGGGCGGCATATGTAGGAGTCATGCCTGTAGTGATTTGGCGTTCTGGGTTGAAAATCATTACAAATGGGACCCGCCGATCGATCGTGTTCTTCAAGCCAAGACCCTTTTCAACGTGACAACGTGCCCGCGGTACCAGTACTGGTGTACATCCGATGACCGTCGATCGACACGCTTCCGCGATCCATGGTCAAGGTATTCTCGAAGTGCTGTTATGGTATTCCTTTTTTGCTGAACGCAAAGTTTACATAGATTCACATTCATGGCACATCGTAACCAAGATGCCCTCGAGCGCATACATTCAATTGACCGCTACATATATCTGGATTGCTCCCTCGTGCTTCTCGACATGGTCCGAGTCAACGATGCGAGGACGAGAACGAGAACGAAACGCAAGAGACGATAGTGAAAGGTACTTGGTAGCATATACGACGTCCAGTCATTTCATGTGCACACACCACGCCGAGAACGGATACCAGTATGCTGATCGATTCAGGACAAAGCCAATCCTTGAAAGCGACTCACCGGGTAACTTCCATGATAGGCCAGATCCATATTTGCTACTTCATCTCTCAGTCTCAGTCGCTCGATGATGCTCGCGATGCGCACCAGAATGTAAATTGAGTAGCCCAAGGTATAGCCCGCTCGGTGGACATATGATAACGAGGGAGATCATGCAGCAAAAAACCAGATGATGATCTTGGGGGAAGGACATAGAGAACAGTATCGAAAGGAGAGGGCGCTAACGGATTGAGGTTTATCAAATTGGGTTCTGTGTCCCTCTTTTATGTGTCCCGAGTGCATGGATTGTGTCGATTTTCGAGTTGGAGTTTTGTCGGGGTT
>JBBPNU010001268.1:0-10069 GCA_038091055.1 Leccinum angustisporum
GGAGATTCGTTCTAATACGATCAAATCAAGGTGAAATGGAAAACGCACTTGGAATGAACCCGGTGAGCGACACGATGGCGAGGATGACTCGCTTTTTCTTGCAGCTGAAGCGATCATACACATCTTGTGTGTGAAAATCAGGCTGGGGGTGGTCCGCTGCCAGTAGCAAAGGGCTCTGTTCGGTAGTCATGAGAGGACACCGATGAAAGAGTGGAACTTTGATTGATCATCTCAGTTTCTTCGCGCTGGGTATTATTGTGCGTGTGCGTGTGAAGTGACTGGAGTTTTCCTTGCTTCTCTCCCAGAATGTCCGGGCCATTGACGGTCTGCAGGGTAATATGTATTGTGCCGCAAAACGACCTCCTGCCGGTGCCGGAAGTGAGCATGTGCCTATTACTGAGCCCTCCACATGCACCATTGACGAGGCATTAGATGAGCGACAGTGACGAGTGAATCCTTCAATCCGATAGATCCATAACTAGCTATGGCATCCTCGACAAAACGTCTTCAGTCACAACTTGAAGCACTCGATAATGTCGTTTTCAACCGAATATCTCTCTAGCTCAAGACTCCGAGTGAGACGGCGCGCGTGTCCGACAGCGTCCGATGTGGCCAAGTGCTATAGCAGACGACTTCCAGTCAGTCGACTATTGAACAGGGATAACGCATCTTACCATGCAATTTGGCGGCGATCAATAAGTGCGTGCCGCGTGCTCGGTTGTTTCCGTGCAGGAAAGTGAAAGTTTCGTCACACCGTGACTCACCTGATACTTCGGATCCCAGCCTCACTACTGGAAACAGGCTCTGGTGCTCCACTTTATCCGCGCTTGCCGAGATACACAGCAGCACAGACGGGTGGATGGTCTGTCAGTGGCAATGGGACCGTGTGGATCCGTCATCGAACACCCGGGGGCTGCAACCTATTCGTCTCGAATCCAGAAATACAGAATCATAAGCGCGTACACGCGAGATCCAGAAACATGTCAGCAGAACAAGTGTCCGATATCCCATTCAGCTTTGTACCGTGTTATCGCCACGACCCGACCCTTGCTTATCAAAATCAGGATATCCAACGTCGACATACGCCCGCATCTGCTCGCCATACCGTATCGTCAGCCAGATTAGGCTGTCTCGCTTTATCAGTTCACACTCTAGGACTTCCACGAGAACACGTACAAATATCCAACCAAGGACAGCATGCCAGCGGTAGTGTATGTCGTGGCCACACCAACCAACTCCACTGCAGGGATGCACACCGCAGAGAAGGCTGCGATAAGTAGCGATCGCAACGCCCTGAAATAGGTAAGGTCATGCGATTGATTATCGTTCATAACTTGGCAAAGACAAACATACATAACAGCGGCATTGACTTCAGCACTCCGTGAGGGCACTATATCGATCATGTACGCCCCGATCGGAGTTAGAACTAAATCGACCTAACGGACGCTCGCATCAGTGCCACACATGTATATCCTGAGAAATGACTCACCCCGACGCCATTGGTGAAGAGGCAAACAATGTTGATTACCAGACCAACCATCCCGTCGACGTACGCCGTCGTGAACCCGGCCAGGGTGATAGAGATGGGTACCAGAAAAAGACCCCCAAGCCACGCAGCACGCAGACGGTCCTCCGGGACCCATAAGCCCATACGTTTCTCCTTGGCCCTTCGTACCACCGCATCCGACATTAGCCCGCCAATTGGAGCCCCGACTGTATATATGAACAAAAGGACACCCAGCATTCAGGAGAGGACGAACCGAAATTGCCAAGACCGTTTGGAAGGAAGAGAATACCGAGCAAGCTCTCGCTTGTAATGTTATATTTAGCTCCCTTTCAACACACATCAGCAAGAGAGCGCGCAGAGCCTCCATGATGCACGCGTACCATGGTATATGCGATGGGTATTAATAGAACTGTCAGCTCCGGCATGTCAGTCAACGATCATCTCAGTTGGATTCTCGTCCGAGTGACACACCAAAGTCTGTCATGAGTACCAAGCCATTCGCCAGAGTCTAAGGAAACCGGTCAAATCATAGGCACGACGGGTACTACTATACTCAGGCATGCGGTAAAAAGCACTCACAACCGCCATGATGTTTGGACTCCGTAGGAAAGTTAGGCATTTGAACGGGTTGATCCAGACAAAGAATTTCTCTCGACCCCGCCTCCCATCGATTCCGCGCGAACCAGGATGAGCAGTTTCGGGGAAGAAAAGAAAGAGCAACAACATCTGTATTACACTCCATATACCCAGTGCGGTTTGTAAACCGCGCCAGGACCAATGCTCTGCAAAGATACCTGGATGGCCATTCAAAAATCAACATCCGCCAGACAAGACGGAGCAAGGAGTATACCCCCAATCGGTGGTGCGAGCGCCAGTCCAGCTAATGTGGCCTAGATGACCGACGCTGGTGATAGTATCGAGTTTTCAATGTGCCATAGCAGGTAGACTCACACCGGTAAAAGTTCCCATAGCGGCTCCTCGTTCCTCCACTTTATAGATATCACCGATAGTGGCCGGTCCGATGACATAACCACCAGAACATCCAAACGTCTGTACAAATCGCCAAAGGAGCAGGCTTGTTAAGTCTTTGGAAGCCGCGACGGCAAAACTGGCGAGAATTGTGATGGGTATTCCCCAGAGATACACTGTACGTCGACCATCTTACAAAGAAGATGAACGTCAAGGCTAGCCAATGTGAGGGATGCGTGGACACGTACAGAACGAAGTGTACCCCGACCAGAACATAACGCTGAAGAAGGTAGCGAATACAGCCAAGCTTACGCCCTGACTACACCCAGGTTGATGATCGATGAGTGATAACGATAACGGGCGTCAAATGACGTACCTGACGGCAGCGGGCGTCGCATCGAGGTCCTTGGAGATTTGAGGTATCGATGGGACGAAGCACCCTCGAACGAACACTGATCGAGCCTCCATTGAATACAAAATGAATCCAGATGAAATGGAAGACGCACTGGGGACGAATCCGGTGAGGGACGCGATGGCGAGGATGGTTCGCTTTTGCTTGCGGGTAAAGCGATTGTACACATCGTGTGTTGGGATATCCGCCGCCAGTAAAGCGCTCTGGTCAGTAGCCATGAGGGGAGGGAGGGTGAAAAGCTGAATGGTTGATCACCTAGTTTCCTTGCACCGGTTATCTAGTATACGTACCCGTTGAAGAGGTGGCGCACATAGCGTGTGAAGCTGTCGAAGAATGTATGCTACGAATGTCGTCAGTGAAACCCTGAATATTGAATCTCGGCATGATCCTGTTGTGTGCACTGCCTCCGAGGTAACTCTTTGCTTTGGGCCCCTGTGGCAAATGCTTCAATATGATTCAAGGAATCCGCGCGAGAGAATGGCAGGTTCGACATTCGTTCGTATTCAAAGGACCACGACTTCAAGTTGGACTAGTAAGTGAGGGGGGTCGAGCTCCTCCCGGTGGTGAGGCACACACTCCAACATAGATCAAGCCCAGGGCCTTGGAGCGAGTAATGAATGAACGTGTAGTAAGAGCGCAGCGGAAGACCCGAACTCAGTGACTCAGTTTGGCAAGCCACTAGTCCGTTTTGGTTGTTGCCCTCTAGATCTGTTACTTCCGGGAAGCTTATCGGCCATGATAAGGAGTAAACGCCTCCGCGAAGGGAAACCCTACAAACCGCAATCGCGACGTGGCACTCCGATCATTTTCGCCCATTTTGTGTATGTACATGCACAGAGCAGACATGGGTCCGATGGCAATTGAGCGATGCGAATGTTCATACGAACTTAAAGTTCATCAATCATCAATCATCAAAATGCCTTTGGACACCACGCGAATCATGGGAGGGCATTATATTGATCATGTAAGTACTAATAGATTAAGACAACCGACTTCCCTCAAACCACGAAATGTACAAGGTGGAAGGGTGATCGGACATATGCCCCGCAGTCCTCGTTCGATATGATCTATTTTCAGAACATGTTGTCTCGTACGCTGTGACTCAAGCTACCGACTTCGAGGAAGTGTCAGGCAAATTTGACTCTGCCTCGATAGACTTCTGACGCGACCTTCTCTTATCTCAAGGGTCCGGCGATCGGGACTTTCGTCTCAAACCGTACGGGAAAGCGACTTTGTTGTCATTGGCCAAACGTAGTTCGAGTCGCTGTAACAGGGAATCGAAAGCAAGCTGAGCTGCAATGCTCGCACAGGCACCTTCATATCGTAACTTAAAATGGGCGGGAACGAACAAAGCCCATTTGGAGACAATTCAATCAAATGAACTCATTTTAGCAGCTTCGAGTGTTTCGCTTACTGTCGGGTCCACTGGCAGTTCACAGCTTCGATCTCACTGACTCACTGACTCACGCTCTGTTCGCTTCGCGTTTGCATGCGTACCACGCTGAGTCAAGAGTTCGGTCCAATTTAATCAGCACTCAACGAATAAAGCACTTAGCGATGTCGGACGTCCGTACTTGCCTCGAGCTGGTGTCGACCAGTGGGGTCACAATCCAGGGACTTCGATTCATGCGTATTCGTGGTCGAACAACCAAAAGGCTGCGGTTCTATTCGTTTTGAATCAATGTCTACTAAAACACCCAAAGCATCAAAATGCCTGGCTAAAATCTTTGAGAAAACTGTCTGTTCTATTCTATCTGCAGCGTTGCATTTCAGGCGTGCTCTTTTCAGTCTTGTGCCGTGGTATCGCCACTGTTCGGTCCTTGTGCATGGAAATCGGGGTATCCAACGTCAGCATATGCACGCATCTTCTCGCCGTATCGTATCGTGAGCCATATCAGGCTGTCTCTCTGCGTTAGTCTACGTTCGGAACACTCCACGAGAATACGTACAAATATCCCACTAGAGCCAAGATGCCCGCGATTGTGTTCGTCGTGGCCACGCCGATTGTTTCCACGGCGGGTACGCACAGCGCAGACATGGGCCCAAGCAACAGTGATCGGAACGCCCTCGAGTAGGAATAGGTAAGCAATGTGAACGATTGACACCCTTACATAACACAGACTTACGTGGTAGCGGCCATGACTTCAGCACTCCGGGTGGGCATAATATCAATAGTGTATGCCCCGATCGGGGTGAGAACGAGATCCACCTAAACGACGCTTGCATCAGTTCCAGATATATCCGGGTGGAAACTCACCCCGACTCCGTTGGTGAACAGACACACAAGACTGATCGCCAGACCGACCATACCGTTTACGTACGTCATCGAGAACCCGGCCAGCGTGACAGAGATGGGAACCAGCACAAGGCCCCCGAGCCACACTGCACGTAAACGATCTTCTGGAACCCATACGCCTTTGCGCTTCTCCTTAGCTCTTCGTACTGCCGCATCGGACATACGCCCTCCAATCGGAGCCCCGACTACGCACATGGAGAACACATGTAGGAACGCCCAGAAAGTGTGCTAGGACGTACCAAGGTTACCAATACCGTTCGGAAGGAAGAGGATACCAATCAGGCTCTCGCTTGTGATACCATATTTAGCTCCCTTTCAACACCTCAGCAAGATTCAGAAGCGCAGGGTGCCGGCGTGCGTACCATGGTATATGCGATGGGTACCAATAGAGCTGTTAGCTCCGACATGTCAGAAAACGATAATCAATTTCTCATCAAAGTGACACACCAAAGTCCGTCATGAGTACAAGGCTATTAGCTAGCGCCTACAGCAACCGGTCAAATGACGGGGTACTAACATGCCCTAAGTAAAAGGACTCACGATTGCCATGATGTTTGGACTTCGTAGGAAACTCAAGCAGCGGAGTGGATTGATCCAAACAAAGTGCTTCTTTTGACCCTGCATTTGGTCGATTCCGCGCGAACCCGGATGAGCAGTCTCGGGGAAGAAAATGAATAGCAACAAAAACTGTATTATACTCCAAACACCCAACGCCGCTTGTAGACTGCGCCACGACCAGTACTGAGCAAAGATACCTAAGTGGGTATTGGAGGATCAATATTCAATATCAATCTGAGATGGCAGAGCAAGGTGTCACCTCCGATAGGCGGTGAAATCGCGAGTCCAAATAACATGGCCTGAATGATTAGTATCAGCATCGTGGAAGATCAGTCACTAATGAAACATATCGGGTAAACTCACACCGATAAAGGTTCCCATGGCGGTCCCACGCTCCTCGAGTTTGTATATATCGCCGATGGTTGCCGCCCCAATTGCAAAGCCGCCAGAACATCCAAACGTCTGTACAAAGCGCCAGATAAGAAGGTTCCGTAAGTTTGTGGAGGCGGCGACGGCGAAACTAGCAAAAATTGTAATCGGTATGCCCAAGAGGTACACTGTCCGTCGGCCATCTGGCGTAGAAACGAACCTCGAGGTCAGCCTAACGAGAAGTCCAAAGTACGGAAGACGCACAAAACGAGGTGTAGCCAGACCAGAACATGATGCTGAAGGCACTTGCGAACACAGCTATGCTCACACCCAGGCTGGAGAGGTAGATTAAAGATCGCGCAAGGATGACGACGAGTACGTGTGGCATACCTCACAGCGGCAGGTGTCGCATCGAGATCCTTGGATATTTGAGGTATCGATGGGACGAAGGACCCGCTGACGAACACTGGTCAAGGTTCGTTTGAACACGCAAAAACCAGGTTGGGAAGCAAAACACACTGGGAACGAGTCCGGCGAAAGACACGATAGCGAGGATGAGTCGTTTCTGCTTGCGATCGAAGCGATCGTACACATCTTCTGTGAGGAGACCAGGAGGCTGGAGGGCTGGAAGCAAGGGGCTCTCTTCGGTCGTCATGAAAGGATGCTCGGTGAAAATAAGAATGATCTATCGCCCCAGTTTTCTTCAAGTTGGGCTGAGAAGTGAGAACGTTCGAAGTTCAACTTCTTGTGGTCGATTTTTATGTGACGTGTGAAGTGACTCATAGCCTTACGATGTAAGTTTTCATACACCCCATTCCTAGAGCACTACCTCGTTTCAACTTACATGAAGTTGGGGCCCCATGTTGGATGCTATGCGCTATCTAACATCATGGGCTTTTTCCTTTAGCCGGGCGAGACTGTTCAGAATTCTGTAGTTGGGTTGCGCAGTTGTTTAGGACTGTTAGTAGAACCGATTCTGATGCGCTAACCGGCGCTAACCGAGTGACGTAAATTGGCAATAAGTTTCCTTTTTCTCCCTCGCATTCGAAAGTTGTAATTGGACTCGGTGACCTACTTATTAGTGTTAAACTACGCAGAGTCACGGTGCGGAAGACGGTAGCGTCGGCAGTGGTTTTCTGCCAGTGGCAACGTTTCAACTGATATGATGCCGCATCATCATACAAAAAGGAAGCACTGGCAGCTTCGCCGCTTGGCACACAAAAGGAAGCACCAGTGTGGCAACTTCGCCGCTTGGCACACAAAATGCAGCACACGCCAATATTCTACTTCCGTCACTGCGGTACTGTAGTACTAGTTGGCCGAGCGATTCGGACACACACTCAGTCGTCGTGCAGTTGAAGGCCCTTGGTTTACCGACAAGGCATTGTATTTGCGGTGATAACTGATCTATTCGTATTCTTAGTATCCTTCAAGTTGTATCGATCTGTCCAGCAGATGAGTGTTTTACCTCCTAGGAAGGTAGATGGAAGGGAGACCGAAGGGAGACTTGGTCCATCCCGCGTCATTGTGACGTCGGATCCGCAGTGACGCAAGGAAAGGTGAGGTCCCAACGACTCTATCTTGAATGCGTTGAGAATTCAACCCAACAGAAAAAAGAGGAGCAACGGAGCAGACCCATCCTTATGCACGCCTGATCTTTTAGGTGTCTGGTAGTTTCACGGTTCTGAAAAATTACAGAGGCAGGTTGCAGCTCACACTCTCTAGGCGCTGTAGAATGTTAGGGGAGCAGGTTTACCTATGCCGAACATCGTCTTGACATCGTATACAGGGAGGAAGATGAAAGGATCGAAGACTTTAACAAAAGGATAAGGATAGGTGAAGCTCTCATTTTGAATTCGTCCGCACCGGGTGTCACGAGTGCGAGGGCCCTCACTATTGAACGTTTCCAGTAATTGCACGAGATGCCCTGAGTGCTCAGGAATCATCTGGTACCAAGCCAGAAAGGATGTGCCAGTGCCGTCGATTCTTTCCTGGACATAGATGACACCCAGTATTCGAGACCAGCGGGCCAGAGTCATGTCCACGAGTGAGGTCGCTGACGCCCCTTGCCAAGGCCATGTATATGCATTGTGGGTTGCGCAACATTGCCCATCCGGTCTCGCTCATGATGCAGCAGATTTCAGGCATGTTGGGAATAGTCAAGAACGTTCGACGGCGAAACCCTACGAACGCGAGGCACCTTTTTTCTCTTCAGAAAAACTCAAGTTCAAGCCCGACCGTCTCCACTGGGGACTCGGAGGTTGCCAATATTGCCAACCCAATTTCGACATGTCCCGAGGACTAGGAAATCTTTCCACAGGGACGCGTTTAGGGTTTCGGGCGAATAACCAAGCAGGCGAACAATCAGATTATCTTTTCCGTTTGTTCTTCCGCGTCGGCAAGAATTATATTCACCGCTCGAGTCAGTTTGTTGCAACCAAGGATCGACATGTCATTGGAAAAACAAAAAACAAAAGAAATATGGGCACCACAGAAACGTATCCAAGTTGGGGCCTATGAAATTGAGAAAAAGAGGCCGAGGAGAAGATCCGGACTCATCAGTGGAACTGATGTGAGGTAAAGCGTTGGCGCGTACCTCTGGCTGCCAGTGCGTACCGTACGTAGTATAGTCTGTGCCACAGCCTGAGTACTGCTGCCGCTGTCGAAGGTTTGCACCTTGAAACGCCCACAAGTGCACACACGAACAAGCGCACGAACACGCCACCCGACTCGAACAATGGATGACTGATACCCATGAAATGATGTCACCCGGCGCGTTCACCGAACCGGAGCCCAAGTTGTTGGAAATGATCTATGTACCCTTGAACCGTCACCGTATCACAATTGTGGAGATCACGTCATGGAGCGCGGGCCAACCACCCGGGCAGATAAAAAAACAAATAACCCCCTGCAACCGGCGAGGGCTGCGATCCCACCGGTGATCGAGACCAATTCCTCGCGACATCCTCCTAATTAGTATCAGGCTAAATTACGCTCCTCACGTGAGATCCTAACTTTGAAATTGCACCTCCTATCCGTTTTTTGGGTATTTTTATTTTTATCTTGCTGCGTCTCAGCTTGGACTCTGAGTGAGCGGGAGAGGCACACGCTGCACTGTGCCTGTCAAACATGTTTACGCTCGAGTTGGTGTTATTCGGGGCGCGTCTCAGATAGATTGCTGGCCGCTGAGATCTACCACATCATATGGACGCATTGGCCCTATGTTCAAGTCGAATCTGACTGTACGACTAACTCTGCTTAGCGCTGAGTTGTGCTCAGCTACGTTCTCAATATGTTGCATAAATCCATGACTTGCGACGGAGGGAATGTAGTACATTGTATATACAACATATCGTACAATGTGTTACAGTAGCTGGAATTAGTGAAGAAAAGGGTTGGAGGAAAAGGTATGTACATACGAAACCCACGATTAGTTATAATCTAAAGCGGGGAAAGCGAACGATTGGGCGGGAGAAGGAAGGGGAATTAAGATTAAGTCGGCGAGCGTGCCCCGAGTGCGTTGGGGAAAGGAGCATAAGAAAGAAAGTGAAATTAAAACTGCCAAACGAGCACGCCGAATTCACTAGAAGAAACCCCGTGCAGGACCAGACCGCGATGCTCAATAGTATTCCGGGAATGAGAACGGCGAAAACAGGTCAAAGTTGTGCAGTCCAATCGCATACGCCTCAAGGTCCTGCGCTTGCTCGGGGTCTTCCTTGGTCTGATCAAGACCAAAGGCGGAATCGTGACAGCCGAAAGTATCGAAGGGTATGCTTGGTAGAGGGGTGTAAAGATCGACTGAGGCAGGTGGCGATTCGGACGACGCCGTCGAGAATAGCAGCGGGTCCTTGAAATCCATCAGCGGCACCTGAGGTTAGCAACGACAAAGAACAATGAGTCTCGAGATCCGCTTGTATATGTGCCGGTGCTACTCACGTCTGTCTGAGCGTCGGTGGCG
>JBBPNU010001269.1:0-10059 GCA_038091055.1 Leccinum angustisporum
AACGTCGAGACGGTGGGTTAGCTGTGATGCGAGTACTTGCCTTTTCCAGACGAAGAAAGATCCATTCAAAGAATGAGAGTATGTTCTTGCGAACGCCAGCATCCTGTCTACGGTTGAATCATGCAAAAGCTCCGGGGTGGTGCGATACGTACCTCATCAGCGACGAGGCGTACACATGCACTGAGTAGAGAGGCAGCTGAGCGTCCCAGTAACGCGGGGTGATCCTGGAAGAATTCTCGAGCGCTGAAGATGGCATCTTTACGAACTCCGGTGTTGTAGTGTTTGAGGAGGGAGATTATGTCGTTCAAGGTCTGTCGCCGCTTATTCGTGGGTACAGCATCGTTCTTTTCGATAGAAATGCTCTGAGTTGGAAGGGCGATGCCTTGGAATGTTTCAGACCGAGGGATAACATGAAAGTGTATACACTCACTCCGGGCCTTGAAGGAAGTGTCTATGACATTCGAGGGCAACTTCTTGCCCTTGCCAAGCTTGAGCTTCGCTCTCTACGACAGGGGATTATTGAGATGATATGGGACGAGGATTAACCCTACCGAGAAGTCTGCGACTTTCTCTTTCTTTTTCTTGGAGCTTTTTGGCATCAAAGATCAGTAACTTGTTGCGTACTCCCTATTGGGCAGACGGACAACAAGCCAAAGCAGACGCTGCTCTTTATTAGAATACACACAAGAAACTAGCTCATAACCGGCATAACCTTTGACACGAGACTGCATACTATCGTAGAGTATATATGGCAAGAATATCAAGGGTCGAAGACTCCATCGCTCAGCGAGGCTGTTCACCAAACCTTGAGGAAGGGGAATCTCATAAAGTCTACCTTGAGATCCAAGCAAATCAAATCCTCCTCATCCACTGTGTACCCCCTGACGGCGACAGAAAACTTGGCTAAGGGAAGATGTAAGTGGGAAATAACATGTGTGCACGAGAAGTGGCAGACCTTGCGGTATTTCTTTCGGCAAAGCAACTGTGTGTTCGACAACGTATTCACCCTCCTCAACAGGACACTGAACACTTGTTTCGGCCGCACGACTAAGAAAGGTGAGGAACATGACTACTCCTTAAAGTAGGTAAACCAGACTTACGCTTCCTCACAAAGATCAAAAGTCTTGCTTAACAACTTGATAAGGCCAAGCTTTACAACGACGTCGGCAGTTGCGCCCTCCTGAGGGGTTCTGTGAGTTTCGGTCGAACAAGATAAACGGGAAAGTGAACCTTGATGGTCTCAACGGCGGTGCCGGTAACTTTGACAGTAAGATTTTCACCCGGTTTGGGTGGGTCGGGGAAGACTTCAATTGACTTCAACTGAATGGCGTCATCGGGATTACCTGTCTACTTGTCAGTCATTTGTCCGAGTTGGCGAGGCGCTTAGACTCTCTGACCGCAATCGGTGTAGGACCACTTCTTGTCAGTCAGCTGGACGGACGTGTCGTCGAGAACTTGTTGTTCTGGTACGGAAACTGCAAGGGCAGCCCCAGCAAACAAGGCGAGCAGAGACAAAGAATACAAACGAACCATGTCTGAGTAGTAGTAGTGAGAGAGCACGCCGGAAGGGTCCTAATACGGGGGGCGTGGGATTCTCCTTCCTAATCTGCCAGTCACGTCGATGCACGGCCAGTGCAGTTGCTGCGGGTCTTTAGCTTTCTCTTTCCAACGTCGACCATGAAGCCACGAGACTATTGTTGTTGTGCCATCCCCCTCGTCAATGCAGGCATATACACGACAATCACAGAACAGTTCGTCGTCGCTCTCGTCGTCGGAACCCTTTCAGTCGCTACTCCGTCCAGTAAGCACAACCCTTGCCTATTACCTTCCTCCGCAGCCTGATCTCTTACCCCCTCAAGTCGTCGGTGCTGCGACTCCATCCTTTGCTCCTCTTATCTTTGCAATAATCTGTTATGTAGCAGCCGCTATTCAGATTCTTGGCTTCCTCGGTGTCGCCAGAGTAAGTGGCTGAAGCGCTGACACTTGTTCGCCCTTCTCATATCGTCTCACAACCACAGGAAAAGGAAATCATGTACCGCAGATACGTCACCCTACACACACTTGCATTCATCGCAGTGTTTGCTGTCGCTGCCGTCTGGATCATCATTTCCGCTACCCGCCACTCCAACGCCCAATCGACTTGCGAGACTACTTACTTCACTTCCACTACTGGCACCTCCTCGGAGGGCCAGACTCTCTGTGATATATTCTCATGGTTAGATGTCGGTCTTATGGGCGGCGCTTGGGTCTTTTTTGCCCTAGTTCAAGTGAGCGACGCTGGCTGCCATTACAATCCACATGCTTACCACATCCCCTAGTCTTATCTCCTTTTCGTCTTGTCATCGTACGGTGCTTCTCAACGACAAGATCATGAGAAGTATGACGCGCTCAATGATTCAACCAACCCGCTGGCGGATGATATCCCAATGGCCGATCGGGGCGATCCGTGGGATTCTAGAGCATCCTACGACCTCGACAATGGTCGTGGTCACCGTCACACCAGGCAAGAGAGTACGGCGTCCACGATCGTCGGTTTACCACCGCTGAAGGAGAGTCACGATGGTGCCTACTCTTCACGTCCTTCCGATCCTGCTCGGCCCCACTCTAGCTATGAATATTGATGTATCGACACCTTACGGATTGGTTCAGTCGCGCACGTTCTGAACTGTAGATATTCGCCTCATGGACTCTTTGAGGAGCCTTTTTATACTACGCTGTCTTACATCATTGATATCATTGTGTCATTGATATGTATTCATGCCCACGCCCCGACATTTGAGCATCCCCGATTCAGGTTTCTTCATTGTCTTCCCATGGACCTATCTTTTGTGTAACGTGCTGATCATGTGCTATGCGTCTCCCATTCTCGGTCTATTGTGAAAGCAAACAAGATCGTGCTCAATGATGACATCCATTCCTCCAGACTATTGCAAATGAGTTATGAATAACTTGCGGCTTAAGCGTCCGGAAGGTGCAAGAATAAAATTCTCCGCGAGTTGTGATCACAGAGGTGCTAAGACGGGGTGGTGCGCATCAAGGGATCGAAGTAAAGCTTATAGCGTCGCGTGGTCCCTGTGAGGATACATGGCACTTTCAAAATCAATACAGGACGAAAGTCAGGGGACTTGGAAAGGCACGGGTAATGTGATACCGTGACGTAGGTACCGCTGTGATAATCAAAGACTATTTCCAGGGAAGTCAACTTTGCAATGGTGAGATAGAGCCGGGTAGGTAAGCGAACATAGGAAATGTAGCGGTGGAAGCGTTCTATTTGGTGGAGGAAGCGAATGTGGACGACTAGAGGACAGTGACTGTGAGGTCGGGGAAGGGGAAGGGTTGGAAGTGCATGGATTGCCTCGCCGAACCAACGTGTCGTTAGGAGCGCACAATTATCGTCGTCAACGTGGCTTGTTCTGAAACTCGTCTGCTCCCTCACGCAAGCCCAACAAAACCAGGTTCGTGCGGGGCTGGCTTCCTCATCTTCCCTTGCCCTCCTATCTCCACCCAAAATACATACATACTTGAGCGTCTGCGACGCAACCGAACCCATCCTTTTCCCATGCCTGCTCTAACTCAAGATTCATACGAGGTCTGCCTCGATTTCACCAACGACACTCACGACTGCGCAACCATACAGCTCCTCCGTGACTACGGCCGATCTACCAGCGCGATCGTGTTGCTCCATCCAGGCGAAAGCGTCACCCTTATCCTCGACGCAGGTTCGGTTTACAAGTATGCCCTCAAATCACGCACAAAAGTCGCCAACGTGAGGTGCGCCTCGTTCCCCTCCAGCGCCGTCTCGCCGTCCTCTTGACCCGTCCAAAGTGCTCGGAGTTGGAGAGATATACGATGCGATATATCACAGCTCTTTTCGGGCGTCACCCCGGCCCGCACCTCCCAGCGCGCGTCTCCGACCCCACAATGTAATGGGGTCACCGTCGACCGCGTTTGGCGGGATTATCGCTTCAACGTTTGGAACGAATCTGTACGTCTTACTCGGGTATGCTCTTCCTGCGTCTCTGACCAGTTCCTTCCGATTTCCCTCCAGTGAGCCGTGGTTATACCCTCCCCGTCATACTATACCATCGTCATGGACAGAACGCGGGCCATTCTGCCAGCGGATAATCATTCGCACTGCACACAATATGTTAACATTTACTTATTTCTTTCCACCCTCGCGTCATTCCAGGCGGGGTGGAAGACCTCTAACGACACTCTTGGTCATGTGACGCTATCATGTTGCTTGGTATCCGAATTTGCACCGGTCTGTGTTGTTCACAACCATCATTCTCTTGTACCCATCTTCATTTGCTTATTGTGCACAACTGTTACTACGACGTGCGCGCTCCGTCCATCTGCATCATTCCTTGTTCTTCATTAAAAACGAGAACAATAACGGGCACAATATGTCAGACAGATAAGTTTTGCCCACCCCTTTGACGTAACATCACTCCGTCGTGTGCGATCAACGATACAACATGCCATCTTGGCAGCTCACGGAAGCTGCAAGTTTTGTATAGTATAAGCTGATGGTTGGCATGACCCTTTATTGGCAGCGCGTAGCCGACTTCTTGGAAGCCAGCCCACTCGTGTGAGTGCGCCCTTGGCAAGTTGCCCAGCAGGCCGAACATCCCCGGGAGCCGCGGACCCTGCATGCAGAGTCGTCTTGGGAAACGCTGCACTGTAGGGTGCCTTGGCATGCCCAGCTCTCGAATTCTCGGCTATCTGTGCCCGGTGTTGCAACATCGGTCTAGCGAGAAGCGACTCCTGCAAGATAGTGAATGGAGCGACCCTATAATAATCGGATCAAGGTACTCACGATGTGCTCAGTCGCCTTCTGGCTAATCTGGGAGAGAGCCTCGCTTCCCCGATACTTCAACACCTGTTGGAGGTTTCTTCGCGTTACATGGCGCAACTGTCCCCGGTCGGATACCTTCAACTGGAGTTCGTCGGAGATAGATACTCGAGCATCCGCGACACCGTTGTTGAGCACGCCCCTAAGCGTTTTCCACCGCAAGTTGTCCGTAAGCAAGTCCCGACCCACAGCTCGTGCTGTCATCTCAAATTTAAAGTCTCTTGGATTGTCGACTAGTTCCAGGAGAGCCATCGGTGCATTGTCGCCCTTCCGGTTATCAATCTGAACGACGCGTGTGTAACCGCCTGGGCGCTGCTTATATCTCTGCGCGAAGGTAGAGAAGAGTTTTGGCAAGAGCTCGGACTTCAGGAGGAAGCCTTGGGCACGGCGGTAGGACGTCTCGCTCCCTCTTTTCCCAAGAGTGATGATCTATGCTTGGGGTTAGACAACGCGTAGCGGGGTTCATATTCCGCACCTTTTCAGCCAGCCTCGCAGTATCCTTTGCCTTTGGAAGCGTAGTTCGAATCTGCTCATGCTCGAACAACGAACAGACAAGGTTTCTGCGCGTGCAATATGAGTATCGGAACAAAAAAAGAGGTACACCGCGCACCGAAGCATCAAGTTCCGATGGGAGGATGTCCTCGATAATTTCCGGAACGCGACGCCATGCTTCATCGTTCAGCTGGTAAACCTGGCACAAAAGAGTTCAGTAGGGCTTTTTTCTCACGTGACGTGACCTTAGTTACTATTCGGTAAAATCCGGACTGGTCATAACGAGCACACCGCCGTCTGGACGCGTTCACACCAAAATGTCATTCGCTCGTATAACTCTCCGCAGTCTGTCTCGTTCCCGACCAACTTTTGCTATCTCCAAGCAGTCGGCATACAGATTGCACCGTGCAAACTTCTCTTCCGCGGCCGGGCTCTCCAATGAAGATATTCAGACTAGAATCTTTAACGTGTTGAAAGGCTTCGAGAAAGTCGACCCTTCCAAGGTAACATTCCAACGCATATACACTTTTTCCCTCATGCTTACATATTTATCAGATTGATACTTCCGCCTCCTTTACGAAGGACCTCGCTCTTGACAGCCTGGACACGGTCGAAGTAGTCATGGCCGTAGAGGAGGTTTGCATGCTTCCACCAATACGGCTCTTGGTTACTTAAAACTTCATTCTCCAGGAGTTCAGTATCGAAATTCCTGACGTTGAAGCTGACGAGATACAGACTATTCAGCAGGGTAGGCTCCCTTCCTTGGTCGTTCACTTGCCAATGCTTACTAGTTTTGCCTTCAGCCATTGACTACATTGCAAAAACGCCGGAAGGTTTGCAAGTCTCATTTTCGCATTACATCTTATATTCACTCTTCATCAGCTCAGTGAGGGAAGGCATCACACTCTTTATTCACTTACCATTTTGTACTTGGCATCAATTAAACACTGCTCTCTACCTTGCGTATGATCGAAAACTGTTTAATACTTGCCTTATTTTGGACCGTGGGTTATCACTCGCTCAAGGTTCGACATAACCCCATTTGAATGACCGCGAGGACTATCGCATACTATATATGCAATGTACAGAGTCACCAGTCGGTCATCTCTGATCGTTGTATCCCCCATGTCCCCACCCAAAACCTTTACTGTCAATGAGCCGCTCCTTAAGGTCGGGTGTACTCTTGGCGAAGGTTTGAACGTGCCGACCACCTAGTACTCTCGTTGATGAGCCGTCAATAGCCCCTCTTTATGACCCCAGAACGCAAGTTCTCCATTTCGTGGACATATGCAAGAATAAGGCAAGCGATCGGTGGGTTTGTTCGTTGTAAAGTCGTCATCTCAATTCCTTCGTCAAGGTTTTCCACCTGGATACCAAGACTTTAGCATTAGACGTGGAGACATTTGATGAACCGATCACATGCCTCGCTCTGAGGAACAAGGAGAGTGGGGTGAGTGTGCCTCGCAGCTTACTCCTAGTTGCTAGTATTCAAACGTTTTCTAGTTGGCATGTACCACGGGGAGTGGTTTCGCACTGTTGGAAGAAGGATCAAAGTTGCATCACCTCTGTCAACCATTTCCCGAACAGCACGCGCCCTATGTGAGATTCAACGATGGCGCGTGCGATAGCAAAGGCAGATATTTTGCTGGGTCTATTCAATCCCAAGATAAGAGTATCCCGGGGCAGCTTTGGATGTATGACCCAGGAACCTCGGAATGCAAAATCATGGACGAAGGGCCCTTTACGGTCAGCAGGCGATGACGCTCATCTCACCGAAATTAAACTTATCCCATTAGATAGGACAGTAATGGACTTGGCTGGAGTCCCGATGAGAAAACGATGCAAGTATGAACTTTGTTTTGCTGTCTGCTACTCAACGGAAACTACAGGTACTTCACGGACTCCCTCGTCAATATTATCTATGCCTATGATTTCGACGATGGCAAGCTGTCGAATCGGAGAGTTTTCGTCGATGCTATCGCTCAGGGGTTCCCAGAGAAGACCTTTTGTGATGGTCTGTGTATTGACGAAGAGGGCTACGTATGGAGCGCAAGGTTCGTCGGTCTGTCAGTTAATTCCAGACTGCGCCCGACGACTTTCCACAGATGGGGAGATTCTCGAATCGTCCGGTTCTCACCCCAGGGTGAGATTGATACCGAGATCTGCTTTCCATCTGCCCTCAACGTGACCGCGTGTTGCTTCGGAGGTGGGCAACTGATCTGGCTATTATTGGGGAACTGTGGTCATTGGTTGCGCAGGTCCCAACGATGATCAACTATACGTAACGACTGCTCATTGTGGTGCTGTTGGGGGAGACAGCAGTCTTCAGGAGAAATACCCTGATTCGGGGCATCTATTTGTCGTGGATCTGTCGGGCAACTTCAAGGGAGGTCGATGGCGATATCCTTTCGGAGGATAACCAGGTAGCCGTTGTGCCTTGCGAGGCTGGCCATGAGACTAGATAGGTGTTCCTTATCTTAAGCAGCAGGTCGCACGTTTATAGATACCCCAAATCTGGCGTTGTGATACGCCTGAACGAAACTGTCATGGGTTCGCAACGAAACTAATTTCAGCTCACATATTTCGCAGTTCGAGTCCCTTCTTTATGCGGACTCTGGCAAAGTGACGTCAGACAAATGGCCTTTACCTTATTCTGCGGTGCCTGTCTTACGGGTCAGAGACAAGATTGCAGGAGGAAATGAGTTCATATTAGCAGAAACGTCCGCCATCTTGACATTTCTGGAGGAGTTCTTGCCTCAAGGAGCACTCGAGCATCTGTGAGTGATGGACAGCATGACATGATTTGGAGCAGACTCTAGCTAACCCGAGCCCAGCTGCTCTCAGACATGTCTCTCGAGTTGAGAGTCAGTGCGTAAATGATCATCCTTGTTTTTCCTCGGACAAGCTTCGCAGACGCCGGTCAATAAGGTAGTGCCATCATCAAGTTCTCAAAGGAATCCGTTTATATTAGGACTGGTTAGCGCCGCCAAAACGTGAAAAGCTCTGGCTGGGCCGTGTTACGAGATACCTGCGCAACACCAAAGGCGCGATGCACAAGTTGAATATGAGCACCAATATTAATGCAGTACCTCAGGCTACCGAACCACTCAAGAGATATAAGGTTGGTGTCGTCACTGCGATCAATTTCATCACGGACGTATTCCCATCCGAGAAAGAATAAAAGGGGGCGAGTATGAGTGAACGAGCGGACGAGCGGGTACGGGTATTGGAAGAGAAACGAGGAGCTCGGAGATATCCGAACGACCGGCCCGTTTGAGGTTCGGGTGTGTCCGGTGACCGTTCCGAGATGTGACCATGTCATGCCTATCACGATCCATCTCTACGCTGATCTGGAAACTGCACATCGATATACTATTAGCCTTGCAAAATCTGGCGACTCGGCAGCACACAGATCAGGCTATCATCTGGTGACCACTCGCCAGGAAGCATCCGAGCCTCAACGCGAACGTTTCAACTGGCACGATAAAAGGAGACTATGATGAAACACAGCACACCTGGACAAAACCACTCTGCCCGTCAAATTGTCTTCTCGTATTATGCGTTCGCATGAAATTCAGCTCACATATTTTGCAATTCGAGGTCGTGCGGAACCTGTCCTACTTCTTCTTGCTGACTCTGGCATTCCGTTCATCCTCCATGAAGTCTCGGCAGAAACCTGGTATCAGTGGAAGATTTCGGGCAAAGTGACGAATGACCTTTACCCTTATTCTGCGATGCCTGTTTTACGGGTTAGAGACAAGTCTGCAGGAGGCAATAAATTCGTACTAGCAGAGACATCCGCCATCTTGACATTTTTGGAGGAGTTCTTGGCACCTCAAGGAGCATCTGTGGGTGATGAACAGCATGTCATAAGCAGATCCTAGCTAACGCGAGCCCAGCTGCTCTCAGACATGCCTCTCGAGGTGAGGGTCAGTGCGCAGATGATCAAGGAGGCATCCATGTTTTTCCTCGGACAAACTTGCCCAGCGTCGGGCGACAAGGTACTGTATCGTCCGAAACAAGTTCTGAAAGGAATCTGTTTATATTGTATCAATGCAGGACTGGTTAGCGCCGCCAAAGCGTGAAAAGCTCTGGCGGGGCAGTGTGACGAGATACCTGCGTAACACCGAAGGCGCGCTGCACAAGTTGAACATGAGCATTAACGTAGTACCTCACGCTACCGAACCACTCAAAGGATATACGGTTGGTGTCGTCACTGCAATCAATTTCATCACGGATGTATTCCCATCGGCGAAAGCACAGCTGAGGAAGGGGGGCGAGTATGAATTGTGCGGGAAGGTGTGGGCTGCGGTGAACGAGCGGGGACGGGTAGTCGAGTACTGGAAGAGAAATGAGGTGCAAAGAAAGCCGTGGACGATGGGCAAGTACGGTACAGCGAACTGGATCGAGTCGTCGAGCAAGCTGTAATAATAAGCTCGGAGATATCCGAATGACTGCATAGTTTTTGTCATGGTGGCTGCTGTACTGCAAGTTCCCACACTCACCAACGACCTCAAGATCTTCAAGGTAAGCCGGCTCGACGTTCTAGTCTCATTCAAGTGCGCGCTCACCTTTTCTTCCTCATAGGCAAGTCCGTCTGAATTCGTTTCTTTTCTGCTCGACACTCAACGATTTAGACTTCGTTATGGCCACCTTCTCCTCGACACCCATCGTCATTGATGGCAAGGGTCACCTCCTTGGTCGATTGGCCT
>JBBPNU010001270.1:0-10047 GCA_038091055.1 Leccinum angustisporum
CTGCCCCCCGACTTACGCTCGTCACACAACGGACCTTCCCGTGCACCCCATTGGAATCCTTGTTTGATGTATTCCTTGATGGATCCCAGTGACTTTTTATCTACCTATAGAGGGCGGGTCAATGGTATGGCTTAAGTGGGCTCGGAGCTGAATGATCAAATTACCTGTGATGGCAGTGAATCGTCTAATAGGACGTTCGGTCCGCTCTCGTCGGGCCCAAACGCCCATATTGACCTTGAGGCCAGGAGATCCCACTGATACTTCTCCTGGAAAAATGTTCCTCGCTCTTTTGGGGTCATACGCATCGTCACCCTGCCACGTTCAATATCCTCCGCTATCCCCCTTTCAAGTGGCTCTGCAATCATCGTGATCTTGTTCCTGATCGTCCGTTCGTTAGCCCACATCCACGTTGTATTAATAGTTGTTTGTAACCCACTTTTTGTTCGGCGTATCAGCATAACATTTTAGGGCACTAGTTTCGAGCACCGTTTCTGAAAACTTGATGACCGGATCGGATACCTTGATCTCGATCTCCGAGAATAGCCTCCTGAGGTCATGCATGACGCAATCCAAGTATAGTTCCCCAGTGCCAATGAGCACGTGCTCACCGCTCTCCTCGACCTTGGTGGCAGCGAGAGGGTAAGACTTGTTGATACTTCGCAGGCCAGACAACATTTTCGGAAGCTCGGATGGCGCAATGGGTTCGATGGCTATCTTCAGAACCGATTCCGTCATATGTTTGATGGGTCGGAAAATATAGAGGTCCTCTTCAATATCGACCGAGGCAAGAGTAGCGGTCTTGGATATAGAGGCATCAACTCCTCCGATGAGGACGAGGTTTCCAGCCGGTACTTCGTCTGCTGGAATGAAGTATCTAACGATGACTCATGAAAACGAGGATATCGCACAAAGCATCATATCCCTCACCTTGATTCACTGATCCAAAGTCCCTCGACGGTGGCTTTCATCATGTCTTCTTCATCCTCAGGCGAATAACCCTCACCCAATACCTTGACCTGCACATCCTTGCGTAACGTTCCACTCAAAACCCGACCAAAGGCCCGGAAAGACTGGGCGTCTGTTGTGTGGTACAGTTTGGTTATTTGGACCATCAACGCGTCTGCGTCGCAAGCCTTCATAGATTCAGCAATTTCCGAGGTTTGTGGGCCTATGTATGTCCGCTCGACTTTGGAAGTTGCCCCAACAACCGGAGATGGAATATGATCCACGATCATATCCACCAGCCCCGTTGCAGGCCCGAAGAATTGATCGAGCACCACCTTGAGCAGCGGTCGGACATCCATTTTGTACATTACGGGCTTCAGCGTGATCTTGAGCGATGCGAGCGTCTCTTTAAGGTCTTCTGTCTCCTCGCTGAGCACGTGGCTGTAAAGCTTGTACAAAGGATCCAAGATGAAGTGCACAAATGTCCGCGACTGCTCGGGGTCCGAAGCCTTACGCGTGAATTTGCGCGTCTCGTTGTTGAAGTAGATGTCTCCCCAGAGGCGATCAGCAAATGCAGACACGTTGACGGAACCATAAGTGTCGGCGTACATCTGAGCAAATGACCGAAGGGTGAAACACCACGACATGTCTGTGCTCCCAAATGCGACATTCCCGTTTTCAGGGCTTAACCGCAACTCGGGATCTGGATCGATGCCGCTGTCACAGGTACCGGTGAGGTTGGTTTCTCCACATATCAAAGCGAGCTAACCTAATAAACGTGTTGACTTCCTCGATAGTATGTTTGA
Organism: Leccinum angustisporum; assembly: GCA_038091055.1. Lineage (NCBI taxonomy): Eukaryota > Fungi > Basidiomycota > Agaricomycetes > Boletales > Boletaceae > Leccinum > Leccinum angustisporum. Next base: position 1,752 of record JBBPNU010001270.1, read on the forward strand.
TTTTGTAGTAAGCGTCAGCAGGTTTGATGCGCAACTCGAGAATCAGTCGATCGATTTTATTCACGACAAGCGTAATTTTGATGCCCTCTTGAAGGGCGTGACGTATTATGGCTTCGGTATTGACCATCATCTGGGTTGGTCATTCAGTCAAAAATAACAACCGGAATCGCAACAAACAGACCCCTTCGACAACGTCAACCACCAACAAAATACCATCAACTAATCGCATCGCCGATGCAACTTCGTCGACAAAGTTTACGTGCCCCGGGGTGTCGATGAAATGCACCAAATGTGATTTGCCACCGGTGGTTGACAAAACCAACGACATTGGTGACGACTTGATGGAAATGTCTCGCTCACGCGACAGGATATGAGTATCGGTGTACTTTAACTGAGAGCCGAGAGGTGTAAGCCATGGTCACGAAAGGAAACAGACTCGCAAACCGGATTGTCCGCGTCCCACATGAGCTTATGTGTTTCCAAAACCAACATGTCCATAAGCGCCGTTTTGCCATGATGCAAGTGGCCGACTACCGCGACATTTCGCACCATCTCAGGGAAAGACATCATGTTCAATAGGAATCTGGAATAATAATCTAATCAGGGTTAGCATAGACCGAAGGGTTTATACGCACCCCTTGTCAAAGCGCGTCTGGGGCATATCTTTCTCTTCTACTGTCCACTTCCGTACTTTAATGGGGGCGATGATAGGCTCTGAAAGCGGTTGCGCGTCCTCTTCCTGCACGAGGGTCTCTACGTCGGGTCCATAGACATCTTCGGCGGATGGGTAGTATTGCTTGTCTTCGTGCAGAATGACAGCATTATGCACGGGTTCTGGTTTCAAAAGACGATGTAGAATATCTTAACTGGCCACCAGAATGGACTTACCCTCCACTTCCATGAGCGCGCCCGCTTCCTCGGTTTGCATTGGCTCGTCTTCGTAGCCTTCGAGCGTAGGCGCGTCTTCGTGCCGCGGGGCCTGGCCAAAGCCAGTCTCCATCATCTCGTCCTCTTCATCTTCAGAGCCTAGGTCCGCGCCAATGTAGTTACCGAACTCGTCATAGTCCTCGAACGATGCCATGTTGGAGAAGTGTGATCGAAATTGTTGGACGCGTATTTGTGGAGAAGAACAAATTTCGAACTCCGGGCTAGTGATATGAGCCATAGTATAGTCTAGACTCCCTAGTATGACCACTCAATCGTAATCTTTCACCACGTCTACACTGTCCGACGACACGCTGAGAAAAGTGCGCTTTCTCCGCGTATCCTTGCCTACCTTGAGGTTCACTGTTGGCACTCGTCACCAAAGATCCTGGTCCAGATTCAACAAACTGCAGTACAATCACAACGCGCACTGAACTTGGCAAAACAACAATGCGCTGTCAAGGAACGCGAGCGTCGAATCGTACAGCTGACCATCGGCGAAATGATATCGAGCATCGAATGAGACGTCAATTTGTACAAAGGCGTAGGAAAGATGTGCGTCGCCTTCGATCGTAGGTCTTCTGGCCTACCGTGTCCTTCATTAATCAACGTCGTGTCAAAATAGAAGGCTGGAGGAAAGGGTCAGCGATGAAATAAGACGGACGAGTGTGCGTACCGAGAGAATAAGCAGAGTATATGTAAAATGCAAATGCCCCACTACCAACCACGCGTGGGCAGTGCGTATGGGAGATGACTTCCTCCGCGAGCTCACCGCCCTCCCCGATGTATTTAAGAAAAAATCTCTAGGGTTGATGAGGAAGATGGCGGGCGAGGATACTGAGACGATACGAACTGCATGTACTTGGAGACGAATAAACCCATAGCAGCGCCAGCCTGAGTGAGTCCGATGCAAGGGAGGATGGCAGACGTTGCAAGTGCAAGTCTCCAGCTAAGAATATAAGCAAGGACCAAACCGAAAAAAAGAAACAATAAGATTTACGACGAGGGTGACCTCCTCGGACATGCGTTTCCGTACCAAAACTGATCAACGACAGCGTGAGTGTGTCTGTGTCTGTGTGTGTCGGGGACGTACGGGTGTCTGTCTGGATGCGAGTAGCAACTTCGCCTGCGCCGACAGTGTCGATGTAGGTGATGTCTTGACGTAGCACGGACTGAAGGTATTTCTCATGAATACACTTCGTGTTTACTTCTGTGTAAACCCAAGCCGTCATGTAGATGTATGTGCAGACAAGCATCCCGATGCCTAGAAGAGCATGAACAAACGGACGGAGAGAAATAGCGAGGGGGTACCAATATAAACGAGGTATAAAGCGTTCGAGCAGCAACTTTACGCAACTACACCACCACCAAGTTCAATTCCTGGAGGGTAGTGGTATCGTCGGCGTTCTGGAAATATGCTCGCTCGACTCCACCAAGGGTGACGAAGGCCCGTATGAGCTTTCTGAACAAGAGAGCCATGAGAGGCTGCAGTCCGACGAATTGGATGAGCGGGCAGAAGAATGGATGCGAGAAAGGGTGCACCATAGCTGACTCTGTGGGAATCGCAGCAAAAAGACCAACGACATTGATGAAAAGCTCGAAGGGAGTGGAATAGCTGGAGGAATGAGCAAGACGGGAGAGAGGGAAATGGGAAGCCTTACCGGAAGAGCTGGGTGAACGATACGGAAGGAGTATTGGAAGGAGGAGGTGCGGTGGCAGCCTCTGATTCGTCTTGTGTCATGGGAGACGAAGGAACGGCCGACTACTTGGACATGATACTTTAAAACGCGATGGGTCGAGCGCACCGTTGAGCCCCGAACGGGTCATGAAACCCGATTGGCGTTTGGCCGCTGCCAGTAACGGGCGACTTTACATGCCAATCCGGGGGCATTGTTGGCGTTGGAGCGATACATCAGATTCAGGGTATCAAAAAAATGACGTTATCCCACCTTTCTGCGAGTCGGAGTGGTGCCGGCGTTCCATTGCCCCTGAGAGCATACCTACCACTGTGCCAGCCAAGGCAAAGTCACGTGATAGTATCGCACAAGAAGTCAATATGTATAACTACGTTCAAGTGCTGATCTGATGTGTCTAAAGTGTGGGGGGGAGTCGAGGACTGGCGCTTCCGGGCGCCGCTACGATGTATAACTACGTTCAAGTTGGCGGCATTGATATGCACCAAGGTGCGTCCCGAACCCTCCCAAGGCTTTCTTTTTCATTCTCACCAACAGCCAACACAAAGTCTTCCGTCGAGACTAGCGAAGGCCGCTACTTCACTAACCACTCGAAAATCTCTACATTCTCCTCGTCACCAAAAAGGCGTTCAACATCCTCCGTCATGGAGTCAGAGAACGACTCTGTGATCGGTACCATATTGTTGTTTCCCTGCCGTACCAGTGACATTGGCTCACACAACGAGCAGGGAGCTGCTCTGCATGAGAACAAACTGGGGAGAACAAGAATGGTCAAGTCGTAACATGTACGAGGCACGCGAAAAGGAAGGTGAGAGACTTGAGAACAATGCTCAGTGTATATGCACTTCACGCTTGTAATCAATTTCCTGAGCGGCAGACACCAGAAGCTGGAACTTACCCGAGTTGGTTGGAGAGCAGTGCGGCGCTTGAGACGCTCGGACGTAAACAGCTCTGCATGGTCGACTCGGTACATGCAGGTGACGGGCTGATGAACGAGAAGAGAAAGGGATAAGATTCGCATTCTTCTCAAGGCTGCTGAACAGACCATCGAAGTGAGCACCGACTTTGTCCTACAGTTGAAGCCGCACTCACACACGTCGCCAAGTTTGCGTTGAACTGATGAGGTTGGGCTTGGAGGGGCGCCTGCATAAGAAATGACAAGCACCAGAACGTATGTTCGTCCTTCCGCAGCTTGGAAATGCAGCCCACGGTATGTTTCACCAGTATCGCGGGAAAACCACTCGGACGTTGTTCAGTAGAACGTCTGAGGTAGACTAGAGGAGACGGGGGAAGGTGAGATCCTCGACTGACATAGACATAACATATATGCTTACACAGCCTAACGTTCGAGCTCCTCCGTGAGAGCTACGATGCACAAATCAGCGACCTGCGACGATCACAGCAGCTGATGCCTACGTAGTAATCGAGACCCGACGGCCGAGAGATGCACCGGTGAATCTGAAGATGCTGAAAAGGAATAGACTTAACCCTGCCGCTTTTGTGATCGAAAAAGTCGAACAGACTGTTTTATGAACGGCTACGTGCCATCGGGACCCGAAACGAGTACCAAAGAACAGCTTGGTAGTCATGATCATGTCGGTAGCGCAGCTCATTGATCGTACGATCCCTTTGTGTATGCGTACGTGGGAGGGAAGGGGGAAAGCGGTGATCTATCGCGACGTCAACCAAGACGACTACCGCGACGGATAGTGACCCTTGGCAGTAAGCCTCGACCATATGAGACATGTTGATGCCGTTTTCGTACGTGTCATTGACGATTTCCTCAAAACCCTAAACACGATAAGGATGTCAGCGGCGTCGACCAACGGAATATAATGGTCAGAATCAAGCTAGGAACAAGGTGCAAGGTAAATCGTTGCAAAACTTCTTACCGTCTTTGACAGCGACGGGGTTGTGCATCTTCTGAACACCTGCACAAGTCTCTTCCAGGACTTCATTGGACCCAACAACGGCAGCCAAATGTCTCAAAGACGGCAAGGGGTTGAGCAGGCGGAGGATCTGTGCATTGATGAAGGATCCTGCGCGTGGTGTAGAAGACGAACGAGGGAGGCGTGTAGAACACATCTTGCGAGGGAGAGATCTGCTCGAACGTTGGTGGTGAACGAGGGCGATAGTGGACGGTGAACTGAACCATACCATAGATGTCTCGGTGGTCGTATTTTGGTTAAAGTCGCTCGCGAAGTTCGTTTCCTGAGCTTTTCTATCGCGAATTCTGGCTGGAGGTGAGCTACCTTTTTGGCCTAGTTCAGAACAAACTTTGCATTAGGTTAGTGACGCTGGTGAATGGAAGTGATTGAGGACATCGATGAGAAGGTCACAGTGCTAGTGTTCTTGGGCCATTTGGGGCGACAGTGTCTTCGATGTGTTTTAGACTCTTGATGTTGTGGCGCATTTTCGGGCTGAAACGTTGAAGGTGGTAGAGAGATCATCGGGCAGGCTCATGTTTAGACTTGGAGCTCAGCAAGTACTCAGGCGCCTAGGCTCCACCGCGCTTGGAATCACGAGCAACCTCGTTAGGTCTCTAAACCAGGCACTATCATATGCTTCCCCGAGCGCCCCGTCGATTCCTCCATGTTGCTCAGTTTTCTGAACTTGCTCGTTTATTTCAGAGGAGGACGGGGACGTGTTCACGTCCTTTCTCGCGGCCTCTAAGCATTCATGAAACACAGGAAGCACAAGAAAATCGACATCATATTCATACTCGCCAATGACTCTTACGACTAGACATGTCCTCCGATGTCAGGATACGTGCAGGCAAGAGTGGGTCGTCTGAGCAATCTCGGATGTTCAAGTTAGTACTAGTATAAAGTTGGCGGAGCACAGATAAGTATATTACCTAAGCTACAATTGGACCGGCGTTGTGTTTCAAATGGAGGTGTTCAAATCGATCTTGACCGTGGGCAGAACAATGACTTCAGAGACGCTCTGCATAACATACTGTACTCAACAATACTGCCATACTCGGAGGACTACGCAACCTCGGAGACCCATTCTGAATCTCTGATTGGGGACCGCCCAGAACTCCGGAAGAAGCCGATCAAACTTGAACCTGCCGGAAGCGGACGCCGGATGGTGACGAGGCCCAAAGAGCCTCCGTATCAACGCCTTGAGGCATGTTGCAACATGAGATGGACATTGTCCTTGTTGTTGTCAAACACGTTTCAAAGTTCAGGCGGAATCCTAGTGGAAACAGGAAACACACTTTTGAACGCACAAACTTGAATGTGTCCACTGAGTGTGTACTTATGATCAAAGCATGTCGATTCTGGGCCGAAGGTGAGTTATGATAAGTAATAACTCACGTTGCTGTCAACATTAGATCCCAGATCGGGACAATTGCATGTGGCATTGAGTCACCCACCAGTGGATAATCTGGTACAGTCAGTATTAAAGGTAGCACATCGGGGTCGAAAATTATGAACGGGGGCCGCGGACAGCGCCATGTTATGACAATCGACGGGGGGAATGCCTGGCAGGTCAGCTCATTTTGTGTGCCTGTGGCACTTCAGGGCACTGCACCCCTGACTTGGTTCCGCAGAACCATCGCATAGAGATGACGTGTCGCCGTCGTCAGTCAGAAATTTCAGGGGCTGCAAGCGAGGCCGGAACGATCAGATCGGAGAGTGGCGTATATAAAGTTCGGGAGTAATCCTCACGGTATCCTAGCACTACCTCCAAAGCGCTTGGTGGCGGTATTTTCCGGTCACGAGGGAGAATGCAAGTTCAGTTGGTCCGGATCCCGGTCTTGTTCCTCGTTTACACAGTCCTGGCGAGCTTTCCAGAGTGACTACAGTCGACACAAAACTATTGAGGGTGACAAGAGTACTAACAACCATGTTCAGAGAGCAGCCGTTCGAAATCCAATACATAGCGGCCGCTCCGACATCTTGAAGCGCGACTCCCCAATCATAAGGCGCGACGATCGGTCGATAAAACTACTGAATAGAATACCTTTGCATAAGGTATTCATGGAGGGACTAAGACTGAGACGCGCACTCGATGACGCTGTTTCTCTGGACAGGCCACCAAAACGAAATACTTGATCTCCGTAAGGTTGCCTAATTTTTCGGAGTTCGGTTTACGGACGCTAATCGTGTAGCTCTTCTTTCGTAGTTTCGCGAGAATGGGATATGGCAGGTAAGTGGGGCCTTGTCAGGACTCAGATGCGGCATCAACATGGGAAGATCACATCGGATACAAGCACTGACCAACATCAAGCATGCCAACGAGGATGCCGAATACGTCAGCGTCGCGCGCCTTTGGAGAGCAACAAAACGCCGCATGAAATGTTTGATTGTTCGTTCCGATTTTAGTCTCAAGGATTTCGCGATCGGATTGTACGAGTAAACCTGTTGGTATAGTTGCCAATGTCACGAGCTAGTATTTGAGCCATCGACCAAATAACTTGAAACCCACCCAACTTGATGAGCAGATTCGTAAGTGTAAGACTTTCCTCGCCGATGTATAGGATAGTTGGGGTCTCCTCGGTTCTTGGAATCGCCATTTGACAATGTAGATTGGTCAGCTTCTTTTTTGGGTGTCGAGGAGTCCAGTGCCACCAATGCTGGCGTTGGGTCGACCAGGGTAGGTATTTCGTGACACAAGACAGATAACTCAGTTCTTCTTGAAATATTTTCCCGATGAGTCTCCTATAAAGTCCACCATCTACCCTCGTTCACCTCTGAGCGAATCTCGAAATGTACCCATTGCATACGAATGGCCAAGTTGAACTTCCAACATGGTGTCGAACGAGTTGAACAGATCTTGTCACCGTTTCGCCCGTGTTGGGCAACGACGGAACGTTCTAAAGATCTTGCTGAGCTCCTGCTCCTGGACGCAATAATCAACATCGATTGATTTGCGGCCAAAGATGCACAGTTGGGCAGCCTAGATGTCCTGTTATGGTGGTCGTCAACACCAGTTCCGCAGGGTACTAGTAAGAGAGCCCACTTGTTCATCAAGCATGACCATCCAGGTCAGCATCGATGTGCTGAGCAGTGACCTCGTCAACGCAACAACTATGCTGAGTGTCGGAGGCGGTCGCAAAACATGGATGTGTTCTCACTGGCACTTGCCCTAAGACGTGTCTGCCAAAACTACAGGGGTCATATTCGTCACCGTGACCGACGCTCCGTTTGAGCAAGGGATAGATCAAAACGGCGTCGTGCAAGAGTTCGTCCGGTAATTAAAGTACGACCTGTCATCCTGTTCAACAATGATAGAAGGCGAAGAAGGTATCCCCAATAACTTGGGCCCCAGCCAGCTGTGCGACCTCGGTTCGGGTTTCATCCGAGTCGTCTCGTGAAAACTAGGTCAAGTAGTCACTCGAAGTCTCTGAGTCGAAAGTCGATATCGACACATAGTAACTTGAAATTGGGTGCACGCACCACTACTCTGTCAAACAACGCCTGAGTCAGTGCTCTTATTCTTTACTTGCGCATTTGATTTCGGCTTTTCTAATTGTGAACCGCAGAGAGCTTGTTGTCGGCGTTTTTGGTGATGGTGCCGCGGTGTTTTCGGACTCATCGCCCAGTGGCACTAACTGCACTCGCGTTTCAAGTTTTCGTCCGCTCCGCGACTAAACTCAACGAGTTTTGTGAGATCAAACAAACGACGGGGACAAGGCTTGCAAGGAGAACAACCGAGCACGGGATGTT
>JBBPNU010001271.1:0-10041 GCA_038091055.1 Leccinum angustisporum
CTGTGCAAGCGACACTCTACAAAAGTAATCGTAGTAGCCGTAGTAGATGATGTACTTATCAGTTGCCTTTGCCAGCGTATCGCCTCAAAGTCGATTGGCCGGGTCTTGCTGATCTGCGCCCAGAGACAAAAGACCTCAGCAGCTAATAATGAAACGAACGGCGCCTCGCCGAGGCGTTGCTCATTACCCTCAGTGGTTCGTGGGTAATCTCTTCGTATACAAGACGCTTCAGTAGGTCCTCAAACGAGAGCTGCGAGCACTCTGAACTGGACTGGCTGTGAGGAATATAGCAAGTACTTGCGTCGGTCTCATCTTCAACCAAGTCCTCTTCATCAACCACAAGACCGTTCTCAAAGGTGAGACGAGATTTACTTGCGTTACCTCTGTGGTGACTGTGTCGTGCGATATCCACCTCTTCCACCTCTTCATTGTTGTACAATAGCTTATGGGGACAATTGAGTCGAATGGACCAGGGAATGAAACGCGGTTGCCAATTTTGCAGGCATTGAAACTGCTGCTTCTGCCTATGAAAGATGTCTATTCGGCTATGATAGGTAAATCATGAGCGTAAGGTTAAACCATGCGGTGGTATCCAACGTCTGAGTGGACAATTCCGAGAGACGACTACTGCGCTGGAATGATCAATCAGACGTAATTACCTGAAATCAACGTTCACCATTTTGCAAAGTCTGAGCAAATCACAAGTAGAAAGACCTTGTGCTTGCAGTCTCATATCATTGGAAGACCCATGATCACTTCGACTTGAGCATCCTCTTTCACTCTCTCCGGTGTTAAGTTGTAAAGTTCGTCGATAAGTGCGGGAAGGAACGTTCCTGATCCCCGTACATCGGACCGCACTGCAGCACGTTCCCCTGCAATGGTGAGTGCCAAAATGCTTTTGGAGTGTAAGATACAAGATCCAATACGTTCGGGGGAACATACCCGCCGACTGTGCCTGTCAACATGTCACCCTTCACGAGTGTTGCTGCCTCATCTTCGTTCTTTGCCAACCCCCATGCTCCTGCACAAAATGTCGCCACACAGGTACCTGCTAGACATCCAGAGCCAGTAATATCACCGAGGAGGCTGTGCCCATTCGTAAGTTTGACCACGGTCGTTCCGTCCGAAACCCAATCGACGGCTCCGGTAAGGGCAACAACACATCCTGGCAATTTGGAGATATGCAAACGGGGATGGCACGAGGTTCAGGGTGAACTCACGTTCCTTTCTTGCCAAATCTCTTACAAATATAGCAGGGTTAGCAAACCCAACACCAATGCTGTCAACGCCCCTGGCTTGTACCTTAAGGACGACCTGTTAGTAGGGCGGTAAACCAGATCATCGACTAAGAACATACCTCTTCTGAACCAGCAAGTGCAGCGAGCTCGCCCGCATTCCCTTTTATGACACTGGCTTGCCAAGTGTTTAACAATTCAGCAGCAACATTGCGACGAAACTCGGTCGCCCCCACACCGACCGGATCGAAAATGACCGGCTTCTTCGTTTCATTTGCAAACTGTCCAGCGAGCAGCATGCCTTCCATATCCGTGACCGTGCCAAAGTTGACTAGCAGCGCGCTGAGAACACGGCTCAAGTCGTACATCTCCTTTGGTGCAGTAGCCATGATTGGGCTTGCACCCAACGCCAGAGTGGCGTTGGCAGATTGGTTGGCCACGACGATGTTTGTTATCTGCATGAAATGAGTTGTGCAGACAAATCAAGTGGGCAACGCAACCTGATGAATCAAAGGTTTACTGTTCTTTATGACGCGCAACAGGTCAGCAACCCCGTCTTTGATGGTCTGCGCAGTGTAGGACCTGCGAGTGGATGCATTGAATCCTTGTTTGAACCAAGACTTATGAGTCTCCACGAGTTCTCGAGCACACTTAGAAGGCTCGGAAGACGTGGCTATCTCTGAAACGACAGCGACCCCATCCAGTATATGCCCTGTAGTCGACACGGAACCATGCAGGGTCCTCAGAAGGTTACTGGACTTTATTCCCCCTGACAATCACCACAATCAGTTGACATAAAGTCCAAACGTTTGATTTGGGTCGAGTCGCACCAATGGCAACAGCTCTTACGAATGTACCATCGAGAACGGCAAGCAGTGCGCCGACCGACCGTACCCCCAGGATAGGAGTCGTTAGTTTCTTTGTATTGGTCGCCCAAACCGCTCCGATGCCAATGTAGTTGGCACCATCTTCCACTGCTTTCCTGACATGATTGACGTTGTTGCAAGAAACACCGATGACTTTGCCTGGAGGGAGGAGGCTACGAGCCACATGCACTGGCATATCCGTTTGACCTAGGTGCACTCCGTCCGCATCGACGGCCAAGGCGATGTCGATGCGGTCATTGATAATGATGGGGACACCATATTCTTCACATAAGCTCTTGCTTTCTTTGGCGATCTGCAGGAACTATAGGGCGACACCACACACAGAAAGTGTCAGCCAACGAGCACACGGAGAGTACGGTAATTCGTAACGTGCATAGGCTGTATCTGCTTTCTTCTCTCGAAGTTGTACAACGGTGACTCCCCCTTCTAGGGCCTGATTGAAAATAAACCTGAGGCCCGGTGTAAAACTTTGGAAAGACAGTCACTTCTCTAAGATAATCGTGATATGACTGCGAGTCTCCGGAGCGGGATCATGATATATTGATTGAGTCAAGTAGTATTAGCTTGATGGAAGCCACAGTACCTTTCCTGCAGGGAGTAGCTCGCGACCAGTGACCAAGTAGAGGGAATAATCAATAGAGCTTATCATCGTGGAGGATGGGGAACCGTTGGACGCCCGGCCAATTCAAATTTCACTCACGGTCCGTACAACTGATTAGTAAGACTTTGCTTAGCTCATGGTGCCGCTTCTCTGAATCTGAATCTAATAAGCAGGCAGTATAGGCCTACAACATCGCAGAAATCCGCTGGCGGTTTTCTTGCACTACGCTACACTCAATCACAGAGGTGAATGATGCCCTCAGACTGTTGACCTTTTCTATTTTGAGACCAGAACACCGGTCAATCCTTTCCCACTCGGACTGTTGAACAGAATGATCCAAGTTCAGCTCTCAAAATCTCACAGGCCGCATTTCACAGATGTCCTCGCAGTGTCCGCAGCTTCCAGTTGTTTAATGTGACTTGAATCAGAAACCAACATATCATATCGAAAACAGTGTTCCGTTGCGTGAGTCTCCGGGATCAACCAATCACTGTGGGCACCATCAAACCCCAAACTGATGATAAGATAACCCAATGGACGAGTGCCATGAATAGTCCCCGTGAGTGACTGCAGTGTAGCCTAATTCGACTCGCTATTCAACGACTCCTCCTTGCATAGTCTCTCTATCTCCGCTCCAGAGACTCGGACCTCGAAATTCAACTCAAATGGCAAAGCGTGCATGTTCGCAGTGTCCGAAAATGCGAACGAATCAATCGGTACTGCCGGGTTTTCGGACACGCGGAATGCCCAGAGAACAAGTGCAGTATTTATGAAAACGGAATTATTTGCGACGTGCAATCCCGGGCAGATTCTAGGTACATGCAGCATTAGAGGTGTTGTGAGTTGGGTGTACGAACCGACGTTATCTTACCTGCGACCGAAACCAAAGGTGCAGAATCGCAGGTCGTCCCGCAATATTCCTTCTGCATCAATCCAACGCTGAGGATCGAACTTCTCAGGATTCGGGAAGACCTCCGGATCATTTGCAATTGCCCTTTGAACGATCAATGTCACTTCCACGCGACCAAACTCCCTTTCCACGTACCAGTGATTACCGATGACGGTTGCGCCTTTCGGAATCAAGTAATTATTCCATACGACGTCAGCCGACGCTCGATGGGCGAATCCTGGGGAGTACATTAGATATCTTTGTGTACGCTCGTCTGAAGGGTGAGCGTGCCTCCAATGCTCACGGGTCGCCACCTTAAGCTCTCTAACATGAATGCCGTCACCTGGGGGAGCATCTTTTGATCGTGAAAAGATGGCACTGCAACTATTTCAATAATATGATTCAGCATCAGGAAGGAGAAACAGCGCACGTCTCTCCCGTCCGACAACGCTGTCTAACTCCTCCTGCACCCTAGTTTGAGCTTCTGGATGCAAAGCAGCAGCCATCATCATTATGGTGATTGCTGAAGCGGACTGGCTTTATCGTTAAAGTACGCTCAAATCGACAAGTCAGTCATTTTGATACTTACGGTATCAGAACCTGCACCAAACATGGATCCAGCGACGTAAGCGATTTCCTCGTCCATGATTCCCAGCTCGCTTTGGTTCTCAAGCAACAACTTTGCAAAACAATGCCGAGCATTTCCTTTCCTCTGGCTTTAGTCAGCTCCTAGCGAATGTCCACGAAATACACGCAGATTCCATTCACCATTTGTTCCCTAACCAAGTCTACCTGCCCTTGGAAAAGAGCAAGTTCTTCCTGATGCCACTTCTTCAACTGCGTGAGGTATCCTGGAATGTACTTGAGGATGGGGAAGGTGTCCACGAGATATGCCCCTGGACGTATGGCCTGGCCAAGACGTGTTACACATCGATTTACAGCCACAACCTCGGGGTCGCTATATGCAGTCGGCGTGGTTTTGCCATAGGTGATAGACATGATCACTGATGCAGCATAACTTCCGTCACCGTGGTTTTAATCAAACACACTAATGACAGGGAACGCAAAGAAGCGCACCGTTTAGCATGCATCTGGTGGTTTTTCGGGTCTTCCATAATGTCGAGCAGCACGTTCCTCGCGTGGTGCGCCTGTATAGGTTCATACGTCTCCGCAACCTTGGGTTGCAAAATCGTATGTAGAACTCTGTCGAATTCTCAGATGCAGTTCTTCCTTCGAAATTCGAAAGAAAATGTGTGTACCTCCGGAGCCTGCGAAGACGGTCCCCAAGTCCTACCACGAGAACCCTCATACCACCGGAAAGCGTCTCCCCTGCGGCGATCGAGCGAGGGCGGTCAGCAAGCGAGGCGCCTTGCTTCTCCATGATTTCCATAGCTGCTCGATAACGGCCGATGATAACGAACACTCGGGTGCCCTGTCGCAGAGAGAACACAGGGCCATATACTTCGGATAGCTTCGCGAACTCGAATGGTGCTCTACGATCATCCAATCAGCGAGGTATTCCCAGGTCTCAAGTGTGATATGGGGACGCGAACGAAACTCACCGAGACGTTGGAAGCTGATTTCCATATAGCCAACTTCCACGTGGGCCTGGGGGCAGTGACAACCGTGACCGCGTTCCGGTGCCAGAGATGCGCCTCACAGCGACCCCAAGACCAAATAGGAGAACAATTACATAGATGGAGCTCCGACCCAACGTGAGGACGGACATCCCAGCTATATTTTCAGCGCTGGAAAGGGAGCTGAGGCTTCGAAAGCTATGGTATGGTGGCCCGTGGGAGCCAGTAGGGGAGTTACTATGGGGATAGATAAAGAAGCGGATATCAACACATTGGCCGGGGCTGTTATTGAGGTCTTCGGTGTAGCTTCTGGAAAAAGGTACGGGTTACTAATTCAGGGTATCAATCCTATAGGATGCATGAATTGTTGCGAAACTGTCCGGATTGATCCTATTCTGGCCGTCGCGTGGGACACCAGTGTGATAAATCTGCCCTTTGAGAACATGGGTATGATACACGGTGATCAAGTGACTGCGGAGGTATGAATCGGTCTATGTAATGCGTGAGTTACTATGTGCACTTGTAATGGTTTCATCCCATAGGTCGTGTCCTGGGACTTGACGCCTGCTGTCGCCCCCCTTTGTGCTGCGGATGAGATGAGATGTAATGTAGCTTCTTTCGACCCACTGGCATGGCAACGTGAATCATGTAGAACGTGATTGAGATGATTGGCTGGCATATGTAATCTATTAGAGACGGTGAGTCTAAGAAACAGGCATCAAAGGTGGATTAAGTTCACCATGTCCAGTACAACATATATCATCTCCGAGTCCAGGCCAGTATTGTCGCAAAATTGTTCTCTACAAGTCCAGATGCGATACGCAAGGAGCCCCACTGGCGTTAAGCAATCATAATCATAATGCGGTTGGAAAACGACATTACGCAGCAGGCTTACTAGAACTTAACAAGTTGGTCGTGAGTGTTAAGGCATAAAACCCTGTGATCCACTCTCTAGTTTGCTCGGCGAAGATATTCGTAGCATTGGCCCGGGGAGGCCTCCAGCGGCCCGGATGGAACGCGATGGTCAGACTCGATACGTAGTAGTAACGATGGCGAAATAACAGGTTGTCTTCGATTCTAATTCCGATGAAACTAGTATTTTTGACCGCATATCGAGTTTACTCTAATGGGGACAATGTGAGAGGCAGAGTTGCAGAATCAGTCAGCGCAGTTTTGCACTGCAGACTCGGACGTTGAACGTTGAACTTGCGGGGTTGGTCAATATGAATGGATTTCATGTTTTCATGTTTTCTCGTAACCTGTGCGTTTATAGACACTTGAGCCTTCGAACATTGTTCGGTTGGAAAGTCAAGCGATTAGGCGCGTAACGAGGCAAGGAGCTACCTCGCAAACCTGAACGATGCAACAGTACTAGACATGTGAATCATATTGAAAGACTTTCTGCCGGAGCCTTGAAGCATACAGACCTACCAGTGTGACGACCTGACAAGAAAAAGGCAAGGAAAGAACCTCAATCAGAATCTTCCAAGGATTTTCTCGAGTACGAAAACCGACAACGAAGACCGACATTAAAATACCATATGCAGCCAAAACATCTATCCAGCGACTACACTACAACAGCTTGCTTGACGCAGCGGGTGCAAACCGACTGCGTATCAGCTTGACGACGTATAGTGGAAACGCGCTGATTGCTACGATGACCGCCACTTTCCACGCAAATCGAGTCGACACCACGAACTCGAGGTCTGTGCAGGACGAGTGTCAAGTCAGTCACTGTCGAGATAGAGCTTCGAGCCAAAAGAGAAAGAACACGCACCAAAGTATTCTGGCAGGAAAGCAATGCTGCTGATGTACAGGAAGAGTGTCACGACCTCAGATATGACCATGTAGGTGTGCCTATGCGCGATGCCGTCAACGATGCCTTGTGATATGGGAAACAGGGCTTACCAAGTCGTGATTTCCAACGCAACCATGATCAGTTCATTCAAGACGAGCGATGTGAATGAGATGCAGACGATATTCAAGAATTCGGTCTCAAAGAGCACGAGGGACATCAACATGATCGCCGCGCCTGTATCCGTAACGACCCAAACGATATGTGAGCGAGATGCGCTTGTCTATACAATCCGGGGGCATACAGACCTTGGTATACGCTGATCATCAACCATTGGAAGAACGTCTTGTAGGAAAGCGCTCGGCCCTGCCAAAAATGAGGTTAAGCGTCACGTCTTCCCATGAATGTACGCTTGACGTTACCTTCGTAAGTTCCTTGTACAACTCGGGGTATATCAGTGTCAGATCCTCGTTCACGTCCGTGTCCAACACCAACGAAAAAACGGGCGCCATCGTGTAGATGGTCGCATAACCAATCATGAGCCATCCCTGATATAACGCGATCGGTGCGAAGTAGAATATTGCCGAAAACACGGCTTGCATCACCGAGATGATGAGACCGCGGTGAATGACGAATTGGGCGAGTTTGGCAGAACGACGGTAAGAGTTGCGGCCGTGCCACATGAGAAGTTTGGTAAGGTGGCTGAATTGGTTGACAGAAAAGTCAGCGGCGAGGGAGGCCTGTTTTCCTTCCTTTCCCACAATTCCGACACCTAGAGAAAAGTGAGTTTCAAGGTCGTGGAGTGGAGAACCGTCATGGTGAACTCACCAACGTCTGCAGCCTGTATCATGCTTACGTCATTCCCGCCATCACCAATGCAACACACCCGCTTCTTTGTGAAGTGGCGGATGAGACGTGCTACGTCCGCTTTCTGTGTAGGAGAACAACGACACGCGACGACAGCAGATAGCTTCGTGGTGATTTCGATGAACTCGTTCTTGTACAGGTTCAAACAAAGCTATCGCGGCGATGTCAAATCAATCGAATGATTGATGAAGGTTGCGACGTACTTGCAACGATTCTCCGTCGATAACAAGACAACAATCGAGTTTGGACTGTAGGAACTCAAGTTGGTCGCGAACCTGATCAGATGTTTTCACTAAAAAAAACAATTCAACATAGATCAAATCATATGAAACAAATGCTGAACTCACGTTTCGCGACCTCGTGAATGTACTGGTTCCTTGCAACGAGCTTAGTCGATATCGCGATGCACCTCGCCGTCTCAATCTTATCCCCAGTCAGCATCCAGATCTTGATCCCAGCATTCCTCAACAACTCCAGCGACGACTTGACGTCGTCTTGGAGCTTATCCTCGACGCCAGTCAGACCCAGCAACTCCAAATCTCTCTCCAGGTATTCCGCCACGACGGCTGCCATCGCTTCGTTTCTGCCCTCAGTCTTCACGCTCGCTTCCTGGTGCCGTTGCTTGAACGCCGCATAGTGCTGTGCTGTCAACCGCTTCCTGCCAACGACCAACGTCCTCAGTCCCTCTCTCGCCATATTCCCGGTTTCCTCCTCGAGCCAATCGTTCTTCTGGACAATCTTTGCCATGACCACGTCTGCACCTTTTTGCAAGAACTGAATCTCGCCACTGTGGGTGTCGCGTACGACGATGCTCATACGCTTCGACTCAGAGGTGAAAGGGAAGAGTTCGAGGATATCGTAGTTGAGTGAGGAACCGGCAGGGGTTTGTAGGGTTATCGAGGTCCGATCCCGTGCCGTGAGCGTCAGACCAACCGACTCTGTCCATCTGACAATGGCAACTTCGTCAGGGGAAGACGCTTGGTAGGTTATCGTACCATCGTCGTTCGCGACAGGTGTTACCTGGACGGTAAAATGAGCCAATATATGCGCGACCTTGAACGAAATGATACGTACATTATGACACAGCGCGAGACTGAGAACGACATCTCGCAATCGGGAGGACATGTCTCTGCGGCCACGAGTAGCAAGTTGTGCACCCGTTGCAATGGAGCCAGATCTCGCAGCTGACGAGTTCATAAATTTCAGACCCCTTTCTTTGAAGACCAAGGAAAAGCAACTTGCCTTGCTCAGCCCCAAACGCCATTGCGAGTTGGTGCGCAACTTCGTCCATGGAGTCGAAAGCATAAGATATCGTACCCATGTGAAGCTTCTTCATCTCCATTTCTGGTATAGGTTTTATCAAGTATACTTTTAGACGCGTAGAACCACGAACACGAACCGTTTTGTGTAAGTGTTCCAGTCTTGTCACTTAACAGGTATTCGATCCTTCCGAGTTCTTCTGGAAGTGTACTCGTGCGGACGATCGTACCTGGTATCTCGCTGTCCGACATGATTTGTTGCGCATATACCGTTTTGCCCATGTCAAGATTTACGCGTAGACTGTTTTGGCAAGAGTTCAGCCAAAGTATGGCAAGATGATTGAAAACGCACCTGATAGGAATGATCGACGAGAAGAGAATCAAGAACCTAAACACGTATATATACCAAAATCCGCGGAACCCATTCAACGCTACAAGCACTACAGAGAGTGCGAAGGTGACAGCACATAGAATCTGAGGAAAAATATCAATGAGGCGGTCACTAAATCGGTAGCGACATCATGTTACATCGAAGCAAAGCGCACCTTGGCGAGCCTATTAACTTCCAGATCCAACAGCCCGACTTTTGTCTCTGGATGGCTCGTATTCATAACCGCCCTGGTCTCGCTTCCTGTGTACACCACAAACCCGATGGCAGATCCCGCAGCCAATACAGTATTTGCCCAAAGCATGTTCTCCGCCGAAAGTGGTTCTACATTTGGATGTGAATTTCCTGAGGCAGCTGTTGAGTGCAGAGTAATAGTGCCAACGAAATTGTGAATGTCCTTGATTGGGGCATCAGCATAAACCTCTCCTTCAAGCATCATGATCTCTCTTTCACCGCTCTTCAAGCCTTGACTCGTGCTGACGGCGACTCGGGCCTTCCAGTCCGTTTCGCCATCGAGCTGATCCGTACGTATGAAACAAGTTC
>JBBPNU010001272.1:0-10039 GCA_038091055.1 Leccinum angustisporum
GAAGTCATCGGGTCGACCGTGGCCGGCATCCCGCCCAACCCGACCCCAAAAGATGCCTCGGCACTCTCCAAAGCCCTCGCGCGCGCACACATCGACACCAAGGCGTTCAAGATGGCTCTGTACGGCTTCTTCGTGTCCGCGCCTCTAGGCCACTTCCTCGTTGGCCTCCTGCAGAAAGCCTTTGCCGGCAAAGTCGGTCTCAAGTACAGGTTGGGTCAGCTGCTCGCTAGCAACTTGCTTATCGCGCCCGTCCAGACTACCGGTCAGTAACCAGCTTGAGGTAGCGCACGCACGCGCGTGTTGACGTCCCTTTCCATTTCCACAATAGTTTTCTTGGCATCCATGGCCGTGATCAACGGTGCCAAGTCCGTCGACGAGGTCATCCATACCGTCAAGATGGGTTTCTTCGCCGTCATTAAAGTACGTCTCCGTCTTCTACTCTTCTCTCATTACATTGGTTAATCAAATCGCACAAAAGGTGAATTGGGTTGTTTCGCCCCTGTCAATGGTGATCGCGCAGCAGTTTATTCCAGTCGAAGTACGTGAGACCATGCGTGTTGGAAAGCAAACCGAAAGTAGCCTGGACTGACTGGCCCATCGGTATTCTTAGCTCTGGGTACCCTTCTTCAACGTCATTCAATTCGCTCTTGGAGTCTGTGCCTTGTTGCTTACGTTCTCTTCTTATCTGACCCTGTTTATACCAGACGGTCTTCAACATCAAGGCAAAGAAATTGCGCCTCGCCGCCGCGAAAAAGGAGGCTGAACGGAAAGAACGTGAACGCGCGGAAGCTTCTTCTGCCGAGGAGGGGAAGGCTGAATGAGCACTGGACGGACACGACATTTTCATACCCTACTCGTTGATATACTTCATCTCTGCAATGTTTCACTATTATCCTGGCTGTATGTATGTTGTGGATCATCAATTCTATTGAGAAACATCTGTTACTATCATACGCGGGTGATGGTCTGAAGGAGGTCCCTGCACATAACGATGTCTCGTGCGCCAAGGAGATTGCTCGTAGTCTGACCCAGGTTCTCCAACGATCGTTTCAACCTGCCAGCCTGTGAGTGCATATGCTCCAGGGCGGGCAACCCAGAGCCTTGTTTCCAGGGTCGTGGACTGTGTAGGGCGCAGCCCGCCTCGAATGGTAAGCCTTCCTGCATAGCGTGGTGGAAGAAGATCACTACAAAGTGGATAAGCGAGATGGGTCACGGAACTAAAGGAAACACTTGCGATTGCTCGGATTCCTCCTCGCTCTTCGCACCAAACTTGATGACATAGCGAGATGGGTGGGTCAACGAATAATTCCTCAAGGTGAATTTTACAGGGGCAAGACAGATCCTGAGAAGAGTGAGCACGCGGGACTAGGTCGTGCGATAATCACTCGACGTACCCGAGGCTGAAATCATGCTCCACCACACCTTCATGTACCGTGACGACCAGAGGGTTCATCTCGGCATTCCATTCACTCTCACGAATCGATTGTGATATCTCCATCTTCTCGCGCTGGGTCTCTGCGTACATGCTTCTCTTCACTTTCGCATTCTCTACGCTCCTGATAACCTCTTGAAGAGCAGCATGACCTGCACCGAGATTCAAGCCCGACAGTAGCGTAAAGCCTGTTCTTTGCTCAGATGGTATCTCCCAGAATACTAAGAAATCCACAGTTAGGGGGTTGAAGAGCGGAAATTTTTGAGGATGAGTGACAGCCGGGATATGTGGATGTGCCCGAACTATGGTGTTGGCAGCGATTTTCCTCTTTTCGGACAGAAAAAGACTCGAAACAGCGGGGTCATGCAACGAGATGCATGATTCATACTAGAGAACGCGTATGCATGGCGAATATATATACTGCTGAAAACAAGGCAACTCACAGTAGAGATATGGCAACACGTGAGGTCCAAAGGTGGTGGATCTTCCGGGTCTATCTTGCTTCCGTTCAAAACACCGCCCAGAGTTCTCGTGACAAATGCAGTCGTGGCTTCTATACAGGCGGATGAATCTAAAGGTGATGCATTGAATGACATGCTGGTTAGTTGTGCAGGTTGCAATGGTGAACTAATCGGCTCTGCTTAACCTCAGCAACAAAAAATCGTAGCAATGAACTTACGATGAGAGCGGCGTCAAGGCGTGGCTTTTCCAGGTAGGGCTAATGGCAGTAACTTGCTTGACTCGGATAGCCTTTGGAGAGTTATTAGACATTTCAAGGTTGACGAGAAATGCACTGTCGATCGAAGGGTTCGGAGAGAATGTTGCCGATAATTCTAACGAAGGGTTGATATGGTAGGCTCTGGTTACACGCGTGCAGTGGAAGGCACGACCTCCAGTCTGAGGACGGCATATACTCAGCTTGCAGAGCAGTGCATAAGCGAAAGACTTGCCTCTCGATACACAAAAAGCAGGCAGAGTTGTTGGGATCCGACATGGCCCGGACGCCACGTAAGAGTGACAACGGTGCTGTCACCTGAGTGAAGGTCCTTATTGAGGGGGACAGCATAGGGACTCCACGTAGAGAGTTTGTTGTCTATATGTAGAGTTTCGGTAGAGCCAGCTGCTATCGATACTAGCAGCGATGAGTGAGTGGTCTGTTAATCCGTTTTAAACGGAGCTCACAAGATTCGCACTCTGACGACTCAAGCCACATCTGATCTTCTGGACCACCAACCAACCATACCTCACCAATAGGTTTGTGCCCTGCGTTTGTCATCCAGAGCTTCATCGGCTTGCGCTCACCTTCGCTAAGGACAAGCGATTCGTTGTTCTCGAACGAAACAGCAAGCTCTTGACTCGCCTCCTCGACGTCAGTTCTAATTGATATATCTGGAGCGTAGGTCATAGTTTGTCTTTGTAAGGGAGTGTCTTGTAGTCGTCTGCCACGTCGTGCAAGAGATTCCCTCGTGGGAAGGAGACCAAGGAAATTGTAGGTGACGCTGGGCATGATCAACGAAGCTGCCTGCGACGCTTGCAGTGCGACTGAAACCTGGATCGAACGGAAAGAATAAGCTCTGAAAGTGACAGGTCTGCGGGGGGCTCACCACACGGGTTGCCTTCGCACCCAGAACGACTTCCTTAACTCGTTCAACAGTGACATACTCGCTTGTCCATAGGGTATCTTTATCCCTCGCTTCCACGACGAGAGATAGATCCGTGAAAGTTACTTCTGCGTCCAGTGGGTTTTGCAGAGCAACGTCTACCCAAAAGGATTCTAAGGGTGCGAAGTGAATCGTCACGTTACTCAACCTGTTGGCATGAAGCCCAGCTTACCACCCACGGCAGCCCTGCCACTTTTCTCGAGAGTTTCTTTGCCACGGGTTTTCCAAAACGCGGACCATACATCCTCCCTCCTTTCCCATTCTACCTGATCTCCACTGGTGGAGTCGCGAGGTAGTCGTGGACGACAAGAGGCTGGGCACACGAAGGTTATTGGCAATTTCAAATCGTGCAAGTCGGCATCTTGATCAGAGGTTGACTTTAGATGCTACACCGGAATTAGGCACCCCAATTGTTTTTCAATGAGTGACACACCGAGAATGCTACCCTGAAATCTTCCAGAAAGACTTTGTCTGTGTTGGCTTCGTCTCTGTTCACGCGATATATTCTGGCCAGTGGTGAAGAAAACGCGGACGACCACCGTAACAACCCTAGAAAGAGCTTGACAGCGCCCTTGATGTCGCCGGTGGTGTACAATAGTCTCCCTTTGAAAAAATATATGATTAGCGTGGACGGGACCGGAAGGGAGCCGGCTACCTAGCGGATGCTCGATACCCGACAACACTGCATCAAAACATACAAGTTCGGATGAAGCTTGCCCTTCCGAGTCCCAAAATGACGGTGACAATGACTTTTCAGGTTGGTTGCTGAAGAGTTCATGGGCTCTCCGGAGGAAGAACATCGTCAGAGGTTTCTAATGCAATCCGATGTGAACTCTTCAAGACGTGGAATCAAGAAGAGACCCACGATGCCGCATTTTTCAAGCTTATTAGCAGCGAAGAGGTACCATAGGGCGGCCCTCCGCTGTGCATGTTTCTGAGCGCTCAAAAATGCAGCGTGAGCGAAAAGTATTGCCGATGGTGGTTCCTCAGCCTTCAATGTCGCTGTCCCAATCAGTGCCGTTCTATGAGGAGGTGGGCTGACTGACAACCTACATTTCCCGCTGCCCATACTAGCCATCTTTCTCCCTCCAGCATGTCACCGAGGAAGTCATTGGTGGGAATGCCAGCTTCCCAACGAACCGCGCACTTGAGGGCTTGCACTTGCGCCTGAGGAGACATGTCCAAACCTGGTGGATATATGGTAGAAATTGTAAATGAAGCATGTGCGGCAACGGCAGGGGAGGGTGACAGGAGTAGAGATAAAATGTCCTAGGGATATTCAGTTCCGATGATGAAACAGGCGTAGTTGGCTTCCATTACCGAACCGTCCTTGTTTTCCTTTCTCAGTGATTCCCATACATTGATTGCAAGTTTATAATCACCCAGAATGGTTGCAAACTCTGCAAGGCGTCGTAGCCGGGAGGGAGGGGCATTTAAGATACTCGATGCGGACGCAGGTTGTGTCGAATCGAGAGTATGCGACCGAGAGGGGAGGGAGGAAATAGAGGAAGGGGAAGTATGGGCGGGATTCTGCGTCGGTGCCACACTTGAGCCAAAGAATTTGCGTGTAGAGGAGAAAAGGCGTGATGGCAACCGTCTACTGGACGAATATGCTTCATTCCATTCTAATACACATTTCTCCATCCAAGGGATGAGACTCATGACAACAAACTCTCGTGTGAAGCGCGCCAGTTGCTGGATATCTGGCTCTGATAGCTTCAAAAACCTTGGGGGAGCGGCCGAAGAGGTTACGGAATGGGGTTGCGACATTGGAGAACCATTCGGCCATATCTCCGGGGAGGATGGTGGGAGACGAGGAGGGAGGGCAGGAACTGGGACAGGAGGAGGTGGCGGAGAAGGAAGGGATAGGGGGAGGATGAACGTATGCAAACCATACTGTTTCTTGACTGCATTGAAGAGCGCTGTCGCTCTAATGAAGGAAGGCGTGAAGATATGATAGGAGAGACAAAGAAAAATCACGTACTCTTCGTCAGACAGGGGAGATCCACTCGGATGTACGATAAGAGTATAGAGAAGATGTGTTGTATCGACCCACGGGGGAAATTCCATTACACGAGAATGGAGGGCTGTGATGGCCTGCAATGGATTGGGAGCTGTGGTGGACACGGCTAGAACGACTGGTAGAACGTGAGCGCGGAAGGGGACGAAGGACAATGGGACGGACTGGAGAGTGGGTGGTTCCAAGCGTCGTACTTTGAAGGCAAGTGATCGCCTTCGACACAGCGGCAGAGTTCGTCCCACCAGGGCGTGCGCGTGGTGTGGCGAGCGGGGCCTTGGTCGAGTTCGCTAAGCCAGTGGGCGCACTGCTTGGCGATGCGCTCGCCAATCCAGTCGATGGTTCTGGCAGCACGCTTCTCGTCATCCTCGAGACACGCGCGCTCAGTTTCTGCAAGATCGGAGAAGCGGAGAGAAAAGGAAGTGTGTGATACTGTGGTGAGAGAGGTCGTACGCGTGGTGACTGATTGCAGTGGTTAGCCAGTCAAGGTGGAGAGAAGAAAAGAATACCTTGAGGGAGGGGAGAAAAGGACTGGAGGATGTCGTTGAGGGGTGGAAGAGCAGCGTCATCGAGGAGATGGACAAGGTCCTGGGATGGGAGAATACAGACATGCGGGCTCAGCGAGGACGGCAACGCTGGACTCATCGCGACCGACGACGAGGAGGACAACATCGTGAATTATTTATCCCACGACTCATACTACTAAGCTACAGTAATGAAAAAATAAATTATCAGAAACCACCACCAAAGATGTCCCCAAGCAAAAGACCTCCCGCCAACCCGCCGAGCAAGCCTAGAGCAGCAGTGTTGCCTCCTCCACCAAAAGGTCCATTGTCATACCCGTTGTTGTAGCCGTTGTTGTAGCCGTAGCCCGGCCCAGGGTGATATGGAGCATATCCACCGTGGGCGCGCATATACGCCTCCCGCTCCTCCAGTTGCCGCATTCTCTCTTGTCTCGCCAACTCCTGCTCTCGTGCGATCCGCTCCGAACGCAGTCGTCTCTGTACTTCGTGCTCCTCCAGTCGCCGTATCCTCTCCTGCCTCGCCAACTCCTGCTCTCGTGCCACCCGCTCTGCCCGCAGTCGCTTGTGTTCTTCGCGCTCCTCCCTTGTCCCGATTGCCTTGTCTTTCAGTTTTTCAAACACCCCCCGCTTACGCTCCGAGCGCGAGGCTTTGTCGGAGACAGCATCCGTCGAATCGGGGTGTTTGGAACCAAGTCGCTGTCCACTCCCCGAAGCCTGTCCCACGGCCGCATCGTACGAGGGAGGCGCGCCAAGATCAGGCTCGGAGTCACGTTGCTTTTCATTTTTTGCCTTTCTCTCCGGAAGCTCGCTAAGAAATTGCTCGTCCTCATAGGGGTGTACCCAGATTGCCCGTGGAGGCTCTGCTCTGGTGTCGACCTAAATGGACTTCGCGTCAGTGATAAAGCGAAAAGGGATGAGACGAAACGGACCCAGAAAGGACGGTCGTGGCGAGTATCGTACTGTTGGATCCAGCCGTCTGGTAGATTCGAGTTCGAATTGGACATTGATACGAGATGACAGTTGATAGTTGAGCGCTTGAGAGCCGATGACGAGTTGATCTCCTCTCTAAATACCCATGTTAGCACTGCACGTGCTGTGGAAAGGTACAATAACGTCGCACAGCCTCCACGCCCTCCTAATTCAAAGCGTAACGTAATCATAATTGCCGTGATCCACTTGAATCCACCCGGTATTGTTATGTAGTATGTTAAGCGTGCGTGCGGAGGAAACGTATTGTCTCTTGTATCTTTTGGATCTTCTGTTCGATAGTCATCTGCAACAATTAGTTTGCCCGGGCTCGGACCGTCACTGAGGCCTGAGGTGTGACTCGGGGGACGTACCTCGAAGAACAAGTACAGCTGTTGACGTCGCTGTTCGTTGACGGCTTCCTGTCGCGCGATGACGTCCACAAAACTCCGCAGCTCTTCTCTCCTGTTATTGCCCTGCACCGCTCTCACCGGTTCGACCAGTATACGGGTGCCACATCTGTCCTGCACTGCATCGGCCCGGGACCTACCCGGCGCTCGACCCATCTTCAATTCCGACCGTTGCCAACCGCGCGATGACTCCGTATCTTCAGAGGTGACGCGAGTCATTTCAACACCCCATCCATCTGGTACGCTGCCAGCTCCCCAGCCGAACGCAATCGGTCCCCACCCACCCTCACTGGGCTCCGCCCACCCATCCTTAGCCTGTTCG
This sequence comes from Leccinum angustisporum, assembly GCA_038091055.1. Taxonomy (NCBI): domain Eukaryota; kingdom Fungi; phylum Basidiomycota; class Agaricomycetes; order Boletales; family Boletaceae; genus Leccinum; species Leccinum angustisporum. The sequence continues at coordinate 7,333 of JBBPNU010001272.1, forward strand.
GATTGGCTCACCTTCCAATCGCACACTCCCAGCATCCCCAGCACTTGATGGGCAGTCCTCCACCCCCCATCGCCCTCCATCTTGTCAAGAAACTCCTCCAACCGAAGCACTTCGCCCTTCTCCGCTGCGTCTATCCCGCGCTGCCAGAATGGCACTAAATCATAGACGTGGTCGACGTGGGCATGCATTTCCCACTGTCGTAGACCCTCTGTTGTAAGAGGAGGGTTCCCGATCTTGTCCCGACAAGTCTCGTCCGCAGTGTCCAGAGCGCTTTCCGGGATACCTATCTCGTTTGTACAGTTCGCATCCTGGCCCTTCTCTTCTGCAGAGGTCGCACCGTTGTGAATAGTTCGTTCGTGATTCAAGGCGGCCTTGAGATTAAGGAAAGACGGCTGTCCCTTGCGTGTTACAGGACAAATAGTGCAGACCCATCCTTGACCTATCAGAGCATCCTACGTCAACCCTTGGTTCCTCGATAGGCACAAGCAGCCACAGCTCACCCTGACGTTTCTTCAACGACCCTCGTAGACCAGAGGTGGGAGTAGGCATCAAGTCTACATGAGTAACTTCAGGAACCTCCCGCGGCCCATATAAGTTCGACACAGCATCCTAAAATAGGTACAGTACCACCGGTCTTAGGAGTCCCGACTACTCCGTAACCTACAGTGAGTGAGTTATGCACTAAGTGATCGAGTCTTAATACATCTTTCATGGCCTTGTACGAAATATATATCCAATAATAATCAATCAGGATGGCCCAGGTCCTAAGAGAGTTCAAGTTATTCCACATCCCGATGGGCGGCAACCTGGCCACTGCCAGCACAGGGTTGCCGCCACTTGCGGCACCAAGGTACGGAAGCATAGGTACATACGACCACTGGCACTAGCAGCCAGTCTGAAAAAATGAGGTAGCCCTGCCTCCAACCTGGCAAGGGAAATAGAGCGTTGCCCACGTAATGCTCTATATCACTTTGCATCATCAACTCCCTCGCTGTATCGAGGACGGTGTGTGGCGACTGCTACGCGCTCTCGTTCCGTCAAGAGCGCACGATCGTCGCCGCTCTCGCCCTCTCCCTACCTCGACGCCTCCGATCCTGCACGTCACACCAATATTAATGTGCTGCATTATGTGCACGGCGCGAACGCACTCCATATCGATATGACGGTCGACACGGCGACAACAAATGCGACGGCAGGCTACAGCGGACGCAATGACGACGATGACAGCGAAACGGCTCGCCAGCGTGCCCCCACACATGGCGACGCGGCGGCTGGCAAGTCACCATGTGCCAAATTGGATAATGTCTATGAACCAGTCAGGCATGCTATGTTATGTGACACTGAGTGAGATCATCACGGACCTAGCCACCTTGAGACTCTGGCCTTGACCTCAAACGAATTTGGTTTCGTAATACCGGATTCCCATTCTCGAACCTCTCGCTACCCAGTTGACACAAGTTCCGGGTATTTTGAGCTGAGCGACTTTGTTAACTCGACAAGTCTTTTTGGTGGACATTCCGCTCCGGAATAGCTTCTCACATTTTGTGTGAAATTGTCGCATCTACTGAGGTGATCTGGAACAGCGGCACGAACCAGCTCGATTACTTGACTCAGGCCAAGCTGACAACCTTCTTCCAATTACAATCCCCAAAATGGTTCCCCAAAATGACCGCCAATTGTGTCACGCCGAGAAAAAGAGCCTATATCCTTTGTGCTAGACGGCAGAATTGATATTGGCTCATCCACGTTCTGGAGCTTCGCCATCTTTGATCTATCCAAACGGGGGCAGTAGTAGCCCCACGTATCGTCGTACGTTCGGTAGTTCCACGTGTCTACGATAGTTGCTCGTGGTATGCTCTCCTCGAGTTTCCATGTTGATGTGGAGACGTCCCTCGGAGTAGAGATGTAGTATGCGATTGTGAGCGCATCCGAGTCGTGGAGAGGAGGGCCGTCCTCGAAGCCTGCAAGTATTGGCTAGGCAATCATTGGTATATCACATACGAACTCAAAATCTTCCTCGCAGGGGTAGAAGGGGGCGACGACTGCGGCGGAAATGGCGACGATGCGCGAACGTCAAGAGGGAATAGCATTGAGGGTAGCTACAACGCGGGTGGTCGTGAGTAGGGTCCTCTGAGTTCTACACGTAACACCGACCTGTTCTCCCTGACGGGATCAGGCTCCTTCACACCGACGCTGCGAGTCTGAATCAGAGTGGGAGACCGGATATATCCGAGTGGCTGTACCGTAGTGAACTTAGCCGAAATCTTAACCAATCTCTAACTCGCAGCGACGGCTGCAAGAAAACATTTGTAAATAAGCATAGCCACAGGGGCTCGAACACATTCAGAACGTCGGATCAAAAAAAAAAAAAAAAACACTGAACGAAATTAGGGTTACATACATATTTTTGGCAGGGCAGAGGTATTATGTACAACACTTCTCGTCACATTGCTAAGTTCATCCGACCTTCCTTCATTCACCGAGATCCGAAACCGATAAAGTTTTTGGTGTGCCTTTGGCAAGTGAAGGTTGCAGCAGCCATCCTGCGAGGTGACAAATACCGCGACGGTGTGACCACGACAACGCGGCCACAACATCGACCACAACGCAGTCGCGTGCCGATGATGACGCAACGCCGACTGGCGATACGGATGACGATGCGACGATGCGACGACGACTCGTGCTCTTGCCTGCCCTCACCCTGGCC
>JBBPNU010001273.1:0-10038 GCA_038091055.1 Leccinum angustisporum
CCGACCCGCTCTGTGTGAGCGCCAGCAACGTGCCCTCTTCCTGCGGTATATCAGACAGTCCAAACTCCTCCCCGTCGATTTTTTCTGTCCGCGTTGCCGCGACTGCAAACGGTTTGGACCCTCTCCGAGGAGGCGGAGGAGAGAGAGCGACGAACTCGCAGTCAGCCTCAACGAGCGGCAAGGTTCCCAACGGGCCCGCCGACGACGACGGTGGTAGCATCGTCAGTGACGAGGCAGCAGCAGCATTCGAGAGCTGGAGAAAACTCGGCTCGTTTTGCTTCGTTGTAATGTGCTCACCGAGCCCAAACGGCTGGGGAGAAACGAAATAAGGCGTGGGCAGGTCGTCTTCGTTGTCGTCGCTGAGATCGAGGGTGCTGACCTGGAGGGAGGGCAGAACTGAGGAGGTGGGAGACTGAGCGGGGGATTGCGAAATGGGAGGGGTGCTCAGGTTGCGTAGACGTTGTCTGATAGATAGGGTTCTGGAGGGATCGCTCAACGAGGATGAATGTGGACGGGATGATGATGGTGCAGGGATGGTATGGAGATCAGGCGCGCCAGCACTAGATCCCCGGCGATGGCCTCGTGGAATCGCAGGGTCGTCTGGGCGAGGTGGGAGAGCGGTGGAAGGGGGCGGCTTGGGTGACGTCATAGAGAGCCGCAAGGCACGTTGTGCGACAGAACTTCTAAAAGATTTTGGAGGCACAAAAGCGGGTATTCTCGAGGGACCAGCCTGTAATGCAGATTCCTGGACTATCGGAGCAGGAGGGGGAGCGAAATTAGGTGCCGGCCGCGGTGGCGGCATGGAACGCCGCTTGGTGGTCGCGATATGCGCCACAGGTGGTGGACCAGAAACATAGAGGGACATCGGCCGCGATGACGAGACATTGTCGGCAACGGGTCTGTAAGACAAAGAGAAAGACTCGCCACTAGCGGATATCGGCACCAGAGGTCGAATTCGGGAGTCAGAGGTACTTACTGAGCCGACGCTGTACGTCGACGAAATAGAGGCACGTTTCCAAAACGTAGGCGACAACGAGGAATTACTCTGGGGGCTAGTTCGAGGACGGGGTAGAGAATTGAACGACGAAGTACTGGGGGAATGATCAAGAGAGCCGACGACGGGTATAGATGTGCTTGATTCCACCGAGATGCGATGACTGTTCTCCGATGAAAGTGGAATAGAAGGTGGGGGTTTCGAAGGCGGTGTGAGCTGCTTCGGAAGAACACCTTGGCGAGACCATCGTTTAGGGATAGCAACGCTTTGAGAAAACTTGTCCGTCAGCGCAGACCCGGGCGCAGGAGATAGCAAGTTAATAGTCCCATTTCCGTTCCCCAGCGGAGTCGTCACCTCTTCGCTCTCTTCGCTATCATGGGCTTCGTCGATAGAAGAGGACGGTACCACAGACCCGACACGCGGAAGGAAAGAATCTGATTGTTCAGCAGAAAAACGGAGCGACTCAGGGGAGACAGGTGAAGTTTCCCCAGGCGTTTCGTCACCAGACCCCCTGGACGGAATGCCAAAGTTCCCCGCAACGCTGCGATTACCGTCAGCTTGCTTGTACATGACTTTCTGCTCGGGTAACAAAAGGGGGGGAGGAGCTGCAGCAACATTCTTGCATTTCCTAGGAGGGGGCTGGAGAGAGAATGTCAATGCGCCGTGAGTCGTGAGGGAAGGAATGGGAGGGGCTGTGGAAGGTTTGACTCCTAAAACGGCGTCTAGCGTATCGCGCTCCCTGGATATTTTCAGATCTGATGCGGTGATAACTGGCATGTTGGCCGATCGCAGACTCGGAGCAGGGGAGCCTCTTCCGGACCCACTCGAGGGTGAGAGGGGAAGCGAGCGGGCTGGAGAGGAGGTAGAATCCGCAGAGGATTTGTTCCGGAGCATGGTGAGAAGGCTAGTGCCCACCACACCAAACGAGCCCTCTCCGTGTACAATAGTCGGACCTTCAACGGAAGGCGAACACGACCGCGAGGCTGCGAATATACCTTTCACGGTAGTAGTCGGAGAGGGTGACGACGGGATGCTCATGCCCACGGAACGCAGCGATGCAGTAGGGGAGGGAGAAGTTGGCATTGGCTGCGATATAGTAGGTCTTGCAGGGTTCATTGTGATAAGTCCCTGCAGATGCATTGAGAGCATGACATCCATGTCGCCTTTGGGCTCATTCCTTCCGTTCGACTGTGCTGAGATGTCGAGACCGGCACGTACCGCCCTACGTTGCGTGTTAGGACCTGGGACAAGCGGAATACTGCGGAGACTATACCTCTGTGCCAGTACCGCGGCCTTGATGGTTGCTATCCAACGCTGTGACTCGACAGTGTCTGCGATCTGCAGGTACCACATTGTGCGCAGACCGTCCTGCCCGGTTGCTGTGCTCCGCTTTGCAGAAACATCCTTTGCGGCGAATTTGACTACGTTTCCCCTACTGCCAACTTCTTCTTCGGCAACAAAAATGACGGTATCTTCAGTGACTTGTAGTCTCTCGATCTCCTTGTCATTCTTCGAGGTAGATTTGAACAAGTGGACGTGGGTCTCGTGAGTGGGTGGATGTGAAGTGAGTACTATCGTGCGGGGTTTCCACTGTTTTGCAAGTGCGTAGACGAGCAAAGATGAAGGAGGGGAGAACTTGGTACTGTGGCGGACAACTGTGTGGAGGGACGGAGAGCGGCTAATGTAGCCGGAAATGGAGGAATGGATGCACGAGGCGTTTGATGGGAATCGAGTGATAAGTGACTTTCAGACCTGTGTGAATCAAGGAGAAGCTCTGGACCGAGTCCGATGGACTGAGCGGCAGCGTCCCGCAGGCGTTCGCGCTCCTCATGCTCGCAGTCTCTGTGGGCGCCGGATGAAGTGACGGTGGTGTTGTTACGGGCGCTGATTTCGATGACACCGGGCATGACATTGGCGGTGCTCGCTTGACCGCGGTACTCCGCTTCTGAAGCAAGTAAGCCTTGATCTGGTCTGCGACGCCTTCACATTGTTTGTCGAGTGCTGCCACAGCCGCTTTGATCGTCTTTTGGGGCGGAGAATAGGCTTGGTAGAAGTACCGATCTTGAACGGAAAGTTCCTGGCCAAAGAACAGGGTTATATGCATAAGACATTGAAGAGAGAGAAACCCTTGCCTTCATCAACTGTAAAACCCTGCAAAAAGACAGCAAGTCGTGACGTTCGCGCCATACCTCTCCTTCAACATGTCGAAACCCCAGCCTCTTTCTTCCCTCTGGTGCAAGCGGTACGCATCGAGGAACATCTCGTACCTAACGTTGGCGATGGTATCCAGCTCCTGTAATCCGATGCTTCTTCTTCTCTCGCCACCTGCGCAGCAGTCACTGCCCTGCTTTCTGGCGGCACACATCAGCCTTTCTTCCACGTTCCGTACGACGATCAATTGTGGGCAATTGAATGCTGGGTCTTGCAGAGGCAGAGTGAACTGCGGTCATGGCTAGACCTACACACAATACCATCAATCACATAGTAACCCAAATTCGAACACGAACCTTGGGCACTGACATCAACAGAACAGAACTCTGCACCATGTCCGACGTGGTTGAACAGATCGTCTACGAAAAGAGACAGCATTTCGGGGAACGATGTACCAAAGTTGGCCTCGGAAACAAAGATGTATTCCTCGAGACATTCTGTCAAGCCTTCCCTTATTGCAAAAGTTCGGACGTGAAGTAGTCGAGAAGCTGGAATGGATTTTCATCAATGTACGAGTACTTCGAGGAGTCAACAGACATACCGCTCCTCGCCCAAGTACCTGTAAAAATTGTGCTTGTTGATGGGATCTTAATTCGGTGCAAACTTGAGGGTAAGGTCGAACGTCCAACGGGAAAACGCTCACTCTTGGTCTCTCAAAAGCGCCGTCAACCAGACTGCCGAAGACAGACGTTGGGACGAAAACTCACAGAAAGCAAAGATACCCTTTTTCCCGCTCCCATTTCCCCGCTCCTCGAGAAACTGGCAGAAAAACGTGGATGTGACTGCACGGACATCACGGTAAAATCGATGAATCACATCCTTCGCAGGCAGCTGAGGAATCTGAGTGTCCACTTCAGTGAACATTGCAGTAAAGGCCTCCAAGAATCCTTTCGCATCGTCGATAGACGGGCTCTAGATTCTAAGAGAACACCGTAAGTGGTAATCACAGGGATCACGGAAGGGAGGTACGATACTGTACAGTTTAAGCCTACATAAGATATGCGGATACGATTTGTGGTGGGACGAGGATGTCACAAAGAGCGTGCATGCTCACCAGACGCGATAGTTGCATGCGGGGTCTTGCATGTGCATCAAGAAATCCAGCGCGTGCTACGATACCTGACCTTCGGGTTCGGAGTAAACAGAAGATCGGCGGGAATCACCTGTTTAAGTAAATATGGGCGACTCAGAAGCAGCTACAGTACAATTCGACATACCGACAGTGAGCACTAGGCGCTTGGACTCTCCAAGGCTCGAACCATAGTGCCATGAACGACAGGGCTCTTGAAGTAGCAATCGAATACAGACGCGATGAACGCGATATGGAACACAATCCCGAGGAGGAGTGGTTTGAGGACATGAGGGTTCGAGTGAGGCATTCCGAGTCGGCATACAAGGTGACCGCGGTTTTCCCGGAAGTTTCAGATTTGACGTACTAAACTCGATGGCAACTGGCAAGTAACGAGGTTCGGGCTCTTGAAAGGGGTCTTTTGAGTATGAGTATGTGCCCTACGCTCCAAGGAACTTCAAGCTACCAGCGCAGTGATGAAGGCAGTAATATACAATTTAAGATTTCTGAATCCCCCTACCTTCCCCTTCCGGCACGGACCACACCAACATTGTCCCATTCTGTGCGCCGCTCACGAGCCTCGTCGAATTGGGAGAAAAAGAAAGTGACTTGATCGAGGCCTCGTACCGCACAGTCGACCTGACAAGGTCCTCGACGGGCCTGTGGAGATCAACGAGCCTCACCTTGCCGTCTCGACTCCGACGGCAACCCAGCGTCCGTTGGGTAGGACGGTGCAGACAATGAGCTCTTTGACGATAGACGATGGGTGTGTGCCCCGTCTGAGAGATTCCAGAGGCGGACGGTGCTGTCCTCGTCGGATTCGGATGCGTTTATCACTTGAAGGGCGACAAATGCCGCGTTTCCGTTGTGCCCGCGCGGCACCCTCGGGACGGGAGGTCCAGTGCGATGTTACAATGGGGGACGAAATCAGCAAGGTGCGGTGACATGTATTGCTGGCACCTGCGCTCGCTTTCGAAGGAGGAGAACGAAAGGGAACAACGCCTTCAACTGGTCTTCAGCGACTCGGACGGCGCGTATCTCGTTTTCGTTCCTCGATCGAATGAATTCCATCATATCCTCCGTGGATTGTCTCAGCTACCCAAGGGATACTATTGATATAGGTCAAGAATGAAGTACACCAGATCTTCGAGCTCTTCGTCCCGGCATCTCAGCGAAAGCGAAGAAAGACAGCCAAGAGTGCAAAGTCGAGTCGAGACTTCGTCTTCTGCTTGTGCTGAGGCGGAAGACTCCGCTTGAACAGCTTTTCCAGATGCATTCGCAAGGCCGATGAGCTCATCCGCCAGCGTTTATGGTCGACTTAGAATTGTCTACCGAAACGCGACCATCATTACGAGAGCAATCTCAGTGGGGACACCACGCACCTTGAACGTTCCTCAAAACTCGATGTTTTCCAAGAGAGCTTGCAGTCGCTTGTCCAGTGCGGCTCGTTCTGTCCACCATCCCGCTCTCGCATGAAGATCGTCACTGTGAACACGAGTCGCTCGACGCGTCCCCTCGTCACTCAATCTCACAATCTCCCGGAGCTCCTGTAACGCCTCCTCCAGCATCAGCCGCGACTCGTCGTCGTAGTCGGTGTCTCGTCTTCCCCGAAGAGGAACATAAAATAGGAGGGGCTACGGAGAACCAGCGCGCAGACAGGTGATGAACATGCTCGACTTGTCCGACGTCGGCGTGACGTGGATTACCACCCAGTTATGTGGAAAATTGGGCGGAGTCTGCAAAAGTGATGACGGGGAAAGCACCAGGGAGGTTGTACTTTTCTCCAGAGCACACCAGTACATCTCTGTACGTCGTTGTCACAGCCATCAAATGACGATATGGTAGAAGCACCAGATGAATCACACCGTCGCGAGTCGCAGCGAGAAGGGAACCATCGGTTGCCATGAGTGGCCATTTTAAACCATCCGCGTGCACGTCTACCAGCTTATGTGGGATCGCTTCCAACATCTCCCGATGAAGCGTGATTTCCGACGAGGTATCTATACGAGAATACCACTGGTCAAAAAATATACAGCAAGAAAAGAGACATTCTTACCCAACAAACGAACCACTAAAAGCGGTGCATCCGCACTAACCAGCGACGACTGCAGCGCTCTGATCATCGCGAGCGACACATCGGATGCTTCACGCACGTGTGGCACCGTACACCCGGAGCGGAACTGCTCATAAAATTGTGCAACGCTAACCTTCCCATAATCGAATGCTCCTCTCCCTATTCCGAAATAAATCGGCGCCTCGTTACACCGTTCGTAGACCACACGTGTACCTTTGCCTCAGCAGACGACGGCAACGCCATCAATCTCTCGATCAAATCCTTCAAAATTTCACCGCCATCGTTTCTCAGCAGCCGGACTACCAACACAGTGAGAAACAACAATCGAACGCAGGTTTAGGTGAGCAACTCACTGTGTTGACACAGAAAGCAGACAAGAGCCTCAACACAACCATACCCCCATCGGGGAGGGATCGAGGCTCGACTTGCGGCGCCTACCCGTGGCATATCAACTCAGTCCGTCACGAAAATAAACAAAAGAGAGATTGTAGTATTTACTGGGGCAGGCGGAGGTGCTTGTGCTCGGGGACAATATTCTGGCAAGGTATGCAGAACGCTATTTTGGAAGGCGTCGTCCTGACGGCGCTTGGCGCAGTGCAAGCGTCTATCACGAGGCTCAGAACCCTAGAGGCCGCCGTTGCCATCGAAGAGAAGACGATGCCGGCCGCAGAGTGTATTCGAATGCGCGTATAACGGCTGGAGCGGACGGCGTTGGCATGTCGCGTACTTGCTGCTGTTCAATAGTTGAAGGTAAAGAATTGACAGTTCTAGTCCGTTCGAAGTTTCTGATAGTGCGAGTCAGGATCAATCATCTCTGACGACATCCACGCGATCGAGGCCGACTCACACCAACGCCCTCTCGTGGCGGCTCCTCTCGCACCTCGTGTCTACCCTCTTTATGCTCGCACACGCGTACCACGCACGCGGGTCGCCGGGCGAGGCGCTCTACTTCATGCCTTCCCAGAAGTAAGGCCATAGATTGTAGAGGGAATAACAAGGTAAGCCTTCAGGTATCCTGGTGAACATGAGGTGAACATGAGTGAGCAGAGAATCGTGGAAAATGTGTTTATGTACCAACCTTCTTCAAATCTAAGAATAAGCTTGTCAGTGAGCGACGGCGATGGCAAGCAAGGAAAGAGCGAGGCGACGACGTACGGCGACTGTCGTTCGCTTTCGGTGGAACGAGAGTAAGCAGCGGCCCTGAGCCAGACGACGGACTGAGCGTGAAAAGACCGTGACAGAGGATATTACAAATCGCAATTGGCACAATCTGAATCATTAGACAAAGGTCACGTTGTAACACATATATTCTGCTGACTACTTCGACTCATTATAAAGTGCAAAAAACGTCTCTTTATCCCAGTATTTGTTCAGCAAGAAGTCTTCGGATAACGCGCGACTATTGGTGGAGGAGAGGCGTTTATTCGCGGCCTCGCCGAACCGTGGGATTATATTCGCCGCAGAACGAAGACGATTGAGTGGAATGATGTCACCGAAATATTCGCCATTCGTCCTCTTTGCCCGTCGGAGGACATGCATGGATGTCGTCGGATCAAATACGTTGGTACCTTGAGAGACGATATCAAATCGACGTAGGTAGACAAGAAAATGTTTGGACCACCATGGTCTCTGACCATGGGGGGGCACAGGGCGGAAAATAAGTCGCAGTTCCCCTACCAAGTGGCCTATTCAAGAGTGCGAATGTGTGAGACGAGTTCAAATTCGGAAATACCAGCTCACCTGAAAGTCCAGAATGGGGCCAGTCCTTCTCAGAATCGACATTCAGAATCACGGCGTCAAAGCGACCGTATTTCCAAGTCGTGCAAGGCGGAGAAGCCGTCACCGTTTGTGCGGGATTGACTTCACAGCCCGAGTAGAAAGGTGTTGGTTGAAGGCGGACCGTATGCCAAACGGACAGCTGAGTGAAGGGGAGATGGCAGTTGCGGGCTGACGAGCGGGGCCCACTGACCGAGTGAGGCCGTTTCGATGTTTCACGTTGAAGGTAGTCGCCGAGCGCGGCGCGAAGATCAGGGATTTGAAACTTTATGGCGATATCATCAATAGAATCCCTATTTATCTTGGGGTCCCTGGCGAGATTAATTGCCGTGCATCCACCAATGAAGGAACGAGGCGGAAAGGGAGCATGGAGAGACGAAACTGACAAGGCACGCGCCTTGCTGAAATAGTTCGTAGGCGATCGATTTGGCTGACCGAGTCGGCCGACAGACTGGAAGAGTCGACTAGCATCTCCTTCAAAACCATCTTCTGATGCATCAGTGCAATCGCTGTCATTGCTATCCCTCCTGTTTGTAGCAACATCCTGAACCTCCCGTAGAGAAGTTGCAAGCTCGAATCTCGAGCACTTCTCGTGTCGGTCGAGATACCGGCAGATTTGTGGATCCATGTCGACATTATTGCTCCTGCGAGCAGGGTTCTTAATCAACAGTATGTGAGCATGCTCCGTTACGTCGGCAGTCCACTGCGATGGTACGCCAGATTCCCGAACGGAGGGAACGACGTTTTGCATTAGCTCCAGCTTCGGTATGTACCAATTTGTGAGAACTTTCCTCTTTCCTCTTCGGCCTCCAGCCTTGATTACATGCGATTTGTTGTCGTGAAAGGTCCGTAACGATAGCTGCAATGAGTCACAGTCGTCGTCATCGAGCTCCGGAGCCTGCGCAAGGTAGCAGAAGTCGAGCAAGGCACGAATCGCTATGACCACACCTGGAGGCGCCGAGCCAGCCACTACTGCGATAAGAGACCTTTGAACGTCTCGTTGGGTTCTTCCAGTGACCTTCTTAAGGTGCGAGATCCCCTCTCCAAAGTGTCGAAACCCGACGGACGGCTGGAGAACCGAAAAGCGAAAGTCGAGTTCTCCGGCCCCGACAATGTTGATTGCCCATCGAACGGCGTGGTCCCAGAGCTTTTTATGCCAACCATGGAGAGGCTCCGGAGTCAAAAATCTTGAAGGGTTTGCCATGACCCAGTCACGGAAGAACGGGAATGCAACACCGTTTAAACGGAATTCTTGCGCCGCGGCAAAGTACTCCTGCAGATCGTCGGGATGAACTCGGATCTGGCGGAGTTGGTTTAAGGTATGGTGTTTCGTACGCAAGGGGTGTTGATGTGGATCACCGAACTCTCTGTACATCGCAGTGGTAACGGGAGATGTCTTTCCACCTACCCCCGAAAGCATACAGGCTTCCGGCGTGTCGACAATATATGACGCGAGAGGCGTGAAACAAAACCGAAGGTTTCCTACAGGATCATTCATCATTATTCCAAAACGCGCTGCATCTTTGAGCGGTTGCAGAATGACGTCGAGTGATTCATGTATGATCCGATCGGACAAGAGACTACGCATGCGTCGGGATTTGTGAATAAATTTCGCAATCGGAAGAAGGGCGGTCAGGAGGAACGCATCGGAAGACGACTTAAGACGAGTCGCCATGTGTATATTTGCAAGGCCCAGGAGGAGGGGATGGGCGCATCGATCGCCAACGAGCGCGGAGACGTTCGTTTTGTCGGACGAGAGAATAACTCCGAGGAGGGTGGCCCCAGAAGGTAACCTAGCCTAGCGAATGTGTTCAGTTTCAGCATTCAACATAATAGTGTAAAGCTTTACTTTACCTGCATATTCCATGCGGCATTCCCGGTCATCCACTCGGTGTACACACGAACGAGACGCTC
>JBBPNU010001274.1:0-10025 GCA_038091055.1 Leccinum angustisporum
AGTATGCGTCTTTGAAGTTATCACCAAGGTCCTCAAGAGCCCTGAGGTACAAACGAGAAAAATCACCCATTAGATGGGCAGGTACGTCGAGGCTTCGAAAATGCAGACGACCGGCATGATCCCGACCGGTGTCCAAAGCGGTCTGGTAGTTGGGAGGCCAGTGGGTAGCTTGATTCCGCATGAGATTGCGAATGGTGGGAAGGAGGCAACGATTGTAGATCAATTCTAAGCTGGCAGTTGGGATTTTCCTGCTTTGATGGGCAGAATACATCCGAGGAAAGAAAACTCGTACAGCCGATCGATTGGCCACCTTTCCAAGGGAAAGATTGGGGATGGAATGCATTGGCACATATATGGCATTTCGCTAGCATAGGTTAAGTATATACAGATGAGAAAGAGACAGCAAAGACTCACATTACGATCATAAGCAATAGAAGTGACATGGTTACTGGCTGTAAGGGTATCTCTGAAGGATGGGACAGGCCAGACTGTCAGAGGAACGAGGTAAGGTAGAGTCTTCGTAGTCCCAATCAAAGAGTCATAATCGCGGGTGGTAGTCACATCCTCGATGTCAGGTTGACCTTGGGTCACGTTCAGAGTGATGCTGCGCTGTTCCTCCCTCTCCAAACCATCTCTACCTGCAAGGACAAACTTGAGAAAGGTTTGCTCATCATCCGGATCTTGTGTGTTTTTCATTTGGATAAAATATCTAGCGGCTTTCCGGACGAATTGGGACAGAGTAAACTGTAAAGGCTCATCCTCGCGGTCATCTGGATAAGGTCGCATAGGCATCCTGCTGCGTTGTAATGGAATGATGATAGTTTTGGGGTGCTTGCAAAGGAGAAACAGTGGTGTGGGTGAGATGGGGCTTCCAGAGAAAATAACGATCTAGTTTATGCGATGAAGCAAGAATGTTCCAAGAACACAAAGATCGGAGGGTTAAAAATAAAACTTAGCTTCCTTATTTATTTATTTTACAGAAATGATCCAGGTCCTTCATCAGGTTCAATAAGACCTTCTTAAGGACCTAAAAACGTTTTCGGGTACACAAATGAAATTTTCGCCGGATTAAAAGAAAGATGAAGGCAAATTTTTGAAGTGAATTAGGGCTCACAGATAGCCTTTCCGTCCGGAATGGCCCCGGAGAATGCCGGAGAAAGATAAATTTAAGACTCTGCTTCCGGTTGGAAGCTTAGAAAGAGTAGGAAGGTCAGGATTCTGGAAATATTGGAAGAAATAAACTTTTTCAGGTCCTATATCCTTGGTGAATTCAAGCTTTCTTACCATCCCTCAGTTAATTGCACTGTGGGATTGGTTCCTGGTCTATAACTGACCCACTGGCCCAGAGGCTGTCTAGGACGCCTTTATTTGCACATCAGTACTCAGCAAGAAACTGTGTATCAAATCCTTGTACTAGTGCTGAGTAGGGATCAGCAATTCTACTGTAGGATATATCCAATGCCCTTTGTGTTATGTATCAGTGTGCGGTATTGCGGCCAAACTACTTCAAGAACTGATATAACTACTGTGGGCCGTGATTGTCCTGCTACACATGACCTGCAGTGATATATCGCCCTCGGTGTAAGTATGTGTCTTCTATGGTCTCAGACTAAGGATACACCACCCAATATATAGCCCTAACAATGTGAGTAGGTCCAAAGTTTATACTTTTGCAGCCCCCCAGGCCACGGATACTTAATCTAATATATCCTCACTCCTACTCATCTAGGGGAACAAAAGGCACGGAAAGCACAGAAAGCACGGAAAGCTGGGCAAAAATAATGAGAGAAAGGTCACAAAGTATCCAAATTGGGTATATGAGAGGGTGGATATGCTTTGCGGCAGGATAAAATAGGTGCGGGAAATTGGTATAAGGTCCATAGGTGGTGGTTGGTGCACAAACCAGGAGGAACATCAAGCGATAGTATCCGCATCCACAGATCGACGGGGTGTGGGCGAAGAAAAGTTTAGCGAGTTGTTACCGTGAAGTTTGCTAAGTTGAACCAAGTCGTTCAACGGTCTCACGCCACACTTCTGCCTTGGAAGCTACTGACATGTCTCTCAAATCTCCCACTCCGAGTCGCTCGTTGGCATCACAAACACTCCTCTTCTGTTCGCGTCATTGGTATGTTAATAGCAAGCATGCATACCCTCCGTCTCCTCACTGGACACTCCACTTTGGTGTGTACATGGCTTGCCAGTTGCTCGAGGTATTGCAAGCATCTCTATCGCTGTTATCCAACACGAAACCCTCGAAGCAGCTCAAAAAAAATCCTACCCGCCAGTCCCTTGACCTTGCTGTCCAAAAAGATCGCCTCCCAGACCGACAAAGTTGCAGACTCCCGTGCCCTCTATCATGACCATCCCAAATCACATTCTAGCCGCGCTCAAGGTGTACCTGCCTTCTCATTCAAAGCCCTCGATGCACAGCACTTCAAGTAGGCAGGATCCATATTTCAAGTTAATTCATGCCGTGACGACACCACACCATGACAACGTGACAACACCGACGCCGACTGATAAAAGGGCGTGTTGCAGATTCTATATGGGACAGACGCAGGCAAGGTGGATGATTGGGTGGACGAGATGGATGGGGGATATGGGTCTGCCATACCTGCAGATCATTGAACTGGTGGAGTCGTTGATATCGGGTCGCTGAACTTGGATCCAGGTGCATCAACCTGTTTTGAGTCTCTTCGTGTGTATGGACTGACGGATTGTGCAGATGACTTGAACCTGTTGTATGTGGGTTGCTTCATTACACATCTTTTCGCATGCCCCCGGGGGTACTACCTATTACTATTTGAGCGTGGGTCGTTTCATTACCCATCTCTTCGGACTCGGAGTACCCCCTTGGCATGACTCACCTACTACTGGCGCAACCACTGAACGCCAACCCGTTCAACCATGCGGAGAAGAGGTTCAACGCCCTCAACACAGCCCACATTGTGCTGGTGGCAGGACCCCCCCATGGGTCATTTCATTACTCATCTCTTCTGACTCGGAGCATGCCCCCGCAAGTACTCCATCAATTGGCGCCGTGAACTAGTATACTACTGCAACCCCTGGTGCGTCCTGACAACTTGAACCCCTTCATGTGGAGAAGAGACTAACTACCCTTAACACAGCCCATGTCAAGCTGGTGGCAGGACCCACTGGCTACCCATCTCTTCCGACTTCGAGAGTCCGAGTTGGAGTGTGCTCGGAGTCCCCTTGAAGTACCCCTCTGCGGTGTGACCTACTACAATCCCTGGTGTGTACTGACAAACCCTTGCAGAGAAGAGGCTAACCACCCTTAATACAGCCCATGACAAGCTGGTGGCATGGGTTGTTTCGTTACCCCTCTCTTCCGACTCGGAGCATGCCCGGAGTAAATGTTCCACGCACCTTTGACCCAACCACCATGACCCTTGAAGACACATCCCAGTCGAGGCCGCTGGACCCACTGTGGGTTGCTTCGTTACCCATCTCTTTGTGTATGATACAAATACCTCAGCGCCTTGCATGAATTGTGTCCCTGTTCGAGCTGGCACGACCCGCGGTTATTTTTTACCCACAATTTTGCATGTGGGGAGTACTATACTACTGTACGAGTTTCTTCTTAGTTGACTACATTTATAAAACGTACTTCCGAGCTTTCCGAGTTAAAATCTTGCCTTTAACCTGCTTTTTGGCACGTTCCTGCCTTGTTGCTTTTTGGAAAGTGGAAGTAATAAAATGCCTCTAAAAGGCTCCGAAAGTAGGACTTGGCCAGAATCTCCAAAGTGGCTAAAAGCACAACGTAAGGACTTAGGAGGATGTAAGGACCTACATCTTACCCAATATAAGTACGGGCACAAATTATAATGTGATGTTTACCATTGAACCTTCTTACATTCCCTACAACATTGCGGAAGATGGTATTGAGACTTTTTATATACATCTTACTTACCTATCACAGTTCCTTCAAGTATAAATATCGTAAAATTAAAATGAAGATATAAAGTGAGTTATTATAGGTTGTTCCGGTTGTTCCGGTCAATCTGGGATTGAGATGATCCCCTCACCGAAGCTTCATTTCCTTATATCTATACATCTTGCCTTGAAGCCTGCCGCCATATACCTGTTCAAAAAAACAGAAAATAACCTAATAAGGGAGCAGCACTGGGCCTCCGAGACTTCAGGCACCGGTATACCAATATAGTCCTAGTTCCTCGGGTAAAATTTACGGTGTCAAGTCCGTTTGAAAGCTACCCCAGGATAAACTAGCTTAGCCCATAAGTTTCTTTACACCAATCTGCACCCAAAAAACATGCCTTCACTTGCCATCAGTACTGCCTTGCTCATTCTGGGGAATACTGAGGGCCTGCCTTGGACGAGCTCCACCTGGCAGGAGAATACCAAAGTCTATGGTTTACCTTGGGAGATTGTACCGAATTCTTCTCCTGACAAACCTACTCCCAATGTGCCATCCTGGACAACTCAGATGGCTCAAACCGTGGAAGCCTATGCAAGAAACCTTTGGTCCTCTGGCAATAAATACAAGTACTCCACATCATCAAGTGACAACAATAGTGCGGGCCGCTCTCGATGGAACAACTGGGTACAAAAGAATTGGACCAGGTGGAACATGAATAATAGGATTGATCAAGTGTTCATTGAGCACAAGTGTTCACCTTATGAAGTCATGGTGCGGAACAAGAAAAACCCCAGGAAGGTATGTTCAGTCTTTTGTATCCAACTTTATGACATCTAAATATTCGTTAGCTGCCAACTTTGGAGAATTCCCAAGTTTCAAACGTCATCCTCCACCCCCTTGCGCATGCTCTCTTAGGCGAATCAGCTTTTGAAGAGGACGAAAACACGTTTCTAGTTCAGGAAGTCAAGGAGTTCCTTGATACCTTGATTGTCCAGACATGGCAAAGATACCGGAAGGCAGTGAACCGGGATACAAATATGTTGGAAAAGGGGCAGGAAGAGCTGGAGGAGAACTGGACCAGTGAGTTGCGCTTGCAGAACGTCAACTATGTTTTTCTAACTCACCTTCTAGATATCACTCAAGAAGGCGCCTCCCCCACTATAGAAACCATCAGACCCTATCTAAAGCTGCTCCAGAAGTCAATCAGAGTCCTCACACGTTACAAAGACACGAAAAGTCTGAAACAGCTTCAAGACTACAGGGATAAGCTGGATGCGATGTTAGCAGTTGCTCAGGATGATGAATCCAAGTCGGAAGAAGCGGAGAGTAAGCAAAGTATGAATATGATTCATGGAATGAAAGCTGACTTGAGATTCATTGTGACGCAGGGCTGCCAAAGGTTCTCAAAGATGCCCTCAAAAAGTTGGCTTCGGAGAAAGATGTCCAGGAAGTTCAGCAACTAATCCAAACAGCTCTGGAGAACTTAGACGTTGAGGACAACAATTACCGTGTGGAACTTCCTGAAGGCCCTGGCCTAGACTTTGCCTGGAAGGAGGGGACGGAATCTCTTTCCGGGCTTTCCGAAGAACAGCTGTGGTCTGGTCTGGGTCTCAAAGATAAAAAACTCCCCTTTTTCCAGGAATACGCAGACCCTGATGGTATCATTGAACCTTGGAGTGATGAAGGCGAGAAATGGTTGGCCTCAGAGAGCAATACACGGGACCTGGTACAACCTCGGTGGCATCAACTGGTTGGTATTTACAGGATGCTGGAGAGAGCTTTCGACGGTGAACCAGTTCTCCTGATGGACGGGGTGGGAATTGGAAAGACTTTTCAAGTCATAGCATTCATTGCATGCTTGGCCTACTATCGCCATTACTTTGAACAGAAGAATCGATTTCCTGGTAGTTTTGGTAGGTTTTGTCCTTGCTACGTGGTTTTCCTACAGGTTCACCTGAGAGTGGATGTTCTAGGTGAGAAGAAGTGGCAAGGAACACAAGGAAACATACCAAGCAACCCATTCGTCATAGTATGCCCCGTAAACCTCCATTACCAATGGACAAGGGAGATCGAGAGATTCCTTAAGCGGGGCACATTTGACTTGTTTCCCTACACCGGAAAGCTTAGTGGTCGCAAGAATTGGTGGACTGAGATTTTTACCCAGAGCCGACATGAAAATTGTCACAGAATAGTGCTGGCTACGGAGAGCGTAAGTCTAACCTTTTATTGTCTTTGCTTCCGATATCGGGTTGGATTCTTGGGCTCAATCCAAAATTTCCCAGGCGCTTCAAGATGACTGTTTTAACTTATTCACGGACTTGATTCGCAAAGTCGGAGATCAACCCCAAAAGACTAGTTATTATTCATCTCGTGTCTCCACCACTCTTTACAACCACCGGTATCTTGCCTTCATTATGGACGAGGCTCACACAGCTCGCAAACTGAACAAATTGCACTCTGCGGCGTATGCTCTTCGGGCTAACTCTTCTAGTATGATTGCAATGACTGCTACCCCAGTCCTGACAAAATTACAGGTGAGATTTAATCACTTGTAAGTCTAAAACGCTAACCTTCCACTAGGATTTGTGGATTATTGGTCACCTCTTGGGCATAACTGCCTTTGCTGAGAAAGCAGATTTTGACCAGATGACCCGGGAATTGAACCGTGCACAAGCCAAAGACCGGAAGGCCGAACGTGAATCAGAGAATGGAGCAGAACATCTCCGGAAACTCCTTGCGGGATCTGAGGCCCACGACCCCAAAAAGACCGAGCTTTATCCGAAGCTTCAGAAATACATTCCAATATTGAGAAGTATTTTCTCTGGAAATATCATTCGTCGTAGCTTAGATTCTGTGGACGCTGAAGGAAACAAGATATCTGGCATGGCACCTTACTGCGAGCACGTGATTCTTCTGGAACTACGCGAATGGGAGAAGAAAGTGCTAACCACACTCACGAGTCAATTGGTGGATGAGACTCCCCTCACCACATTGTTAGGAACTGGAAAGGTGAATAAAACTGTTGTTTAACTTTTTTTTCTTGTCCTCAGTGCGAACCTGGGGGAAGTCTCTCTTTTCCCCACTTCCGCCCCGGAACCAAGCTTTCCGATATCTTCCAAAACTATTTCTTCAATTTGTCTTTTAATACTTACTAATTTATTCTTTTAGAACTTTTACATTGAAATACGCCGTGGACTGCTGCATCCTCGCATGAATCCTCATTCTACCGGAGAGAGTTGGCAAAAACCCCAAAATCTTGACGAATGGACCACAATAGCCTCCACCAAACTGGATATCCTGGCAAAGATAGTCCACCATCACCTAAAAAAGGACAACGCATCACCACTATCTGTTCGTGAAGATGGCCAAACCCTTTACTCCGAGACCAAGTCAGATACAGCTGCTATGGTCCAGGATCGTGTCAATGCAGAATGCGATCGCATAGTTATCTTCTCCGCTTTTCCTTCATCAAATGCGGCCATACGTGATGTAAATTCCTGTTCATCTATCATAATATATTTGTCTACTGGACTCACCAGGGTTCCACATCCGTCTAGGTTTTGGCTCTATATGGTGTAAAGACGGTGGAGTTGCACGGAAAAATCACTCAAAGCAAAAGGAAGTCAATTCTAAAGGAATTCAGATCATCTAGTCGTCAATCTGGCCCTCGTGTTCTGATACTCTCCATGGTTGGAGCTGTAGGCCTTAACCTGGCATGCGCTAACATTATGATTATTGCGGTGGGCTCTGCTTTCTAACCTGTATATATCATGTTTACATTTCTTGGGGGCGAACAGGACACCTTATGGTCAGCCCTGGATGATGAACAATTGCGTGGTCGCATATATAGGTTTCCTCAAAAGAAACAAGTGCACTTCTACCGGCTTGTTGCTCGTGGGACCCCTGATGTCTTCCTCAATAACATCGCATTCGACAAAGGTTTACTTCATCTTGCCTTTGTGGGCATGGATGACAACACATGTTCGTATCTATTATTATATAAATCCTCCCTCTACTCAACACATGATATGATATATACAGTATCATTGTTCCAAGGTAAAAGTGAACTGTCCCCTGGGGCAGGGAACGATTCCGACGATTCCGACTCGGAAGAGAACCGGAAGGACCCGGAACGGAAACATGGGGGAAGGACCAATATTTCCGCTTCCAAAAAGTCTTTGGGTCCCTCTGTGGGTACTTCTAGGAAACGTGCAGCACCTGCCTCTCCGCCTAAGCGCTCTGAAGCAACCAAGAAGGCCAGGAAAGGCAAGGGAAGGGAAATGCCTCAGCCTTCCGTACCTGCAAAGGATATGCCCTCGGATTCTACTGCGGTTCAGGATACCCCTTCCATAACAGTCTCTAGTTCACCTATGATCCCAAATATATCTCCACCAACTTCACAAAGTCAACTTCCACCTCCTTTCACTCACCCTCGTTCATCACCTCCTATATCTTCACCACAATCATCATCGCCATCTTACTCTAGTCTATTTGGAGGTCAGGATGCAAGTGAAGGAGACATTTGGAATGATACAGATGTAAACCATCTGGTACAGGTTATGGAACGGGACCATGGCTCCCTGAACCGCCCCAGATTGGAAGATATGGAAGACTTGAATTTGGGAGATATCCGTTTTTCCTCACCTTTGCTTGATCCTCCATGTTTCCCATCATCTTCACAGGTAAATGCATCATCATCCCCATCATCCCCATCATCCCAGAGACTTTCACTTCCAAAGACCAAGGCATCTATCAATCCAGGTGTTCGGGCACGCCAGCCTACACGCCAATCGAGGATTGAAAATCCTGCCTCTAGTTCCCACCATTCTGAAACAGTAGAAGAGATTGGGGGAACTCCACTGATTCCTAGTGCTATGGGACGTTTCAAAAGTGTTCCAGTGAAACGTGGAAAGGGAAAGCAACGGAGGTAGAATAGGCAGTAGTAATCATTCCATAGTAATATTTCAACAGTCACTCCCTGAAGATGTAGGGAGCTCCAATCCACCTTTTGCCCAAGTCCATTCCCAATCTATTTTTCCAGGGTCTAAGTCCTTTCAATCATTCCGGGCATCTTTCCAAGTCCAATCCGAGATTCCGAGCCCGGAAACCATTTTCACACGGTCCTAACCCAGTCCAAACACTTATTTAATGGATTTTCCTTCTTGCCCTTCAATTTTTAGTCACATTTCTAGTTTGTTTAGACGTTCTTCAAGTTCATAGTTTGTTAGTAGTCCCAAGTATGCTCCAGGGCTATAGAAGCCTGTTTGTTGGTTATAGGCAGGAATGTACGGTTTTATGTCTCACTTTCACCTTGTATACATGCCCCCTCACCATCTTACACTTTGTCTTATCTTTCCTGGACATGTCCTGTCCATCTCATTGTTGTCTCCTGTGCCTCTGATGTTCTGGTTTGGTTTTCCTGTGCGACATTTTTATACCTATGTCACTTGTTACATAGGGGCTTTAACTGTGATGTGCATGTGGCCTTCCAGGACGCCCATGCACATTGCAGCTATGACACAAAATAGAAGCTATCACTGTAATGTGCATGTGGCCTTCCAGGACGCCCATGCAGTGTGCAACTGTCACAAGAAATAGGGGCTGTCACTGTAGTGTGCATGTGGCCTTCCAGGATGCCCATACAGTGTGCAGCTGTCACAAAAATGGGAGCTGTGACTACAGTGTGCATGGGCATTTCTTGTGATAGCTGCACAGTGAATGGGCGTCCTACAGTGACAGCCCCTATTTTTTGTGACAGCTGCAGTGTGCATGGGCGTCCTGGAAGGCCACATGCACACTACAGTGACAGCCCCTATTTTTTGTGACAGCTGCAGTGTGCATGGGCGTCCTGGAAGGCCACATGCACACTACAGTGACAGCCCCTAATAATTTTTTGTGACAGCTGCAGTGTGCATGGGCGTCCTGGAAGGCCACATGCACACTACAGTGACAGCCCCTATTTTTTATGACAGGCATTGACAGCTGCACACTGCATGGGCTTCCTGGAAGGCCACATGCACACTACAGTGACAGCCCCTATTTTTTGTGACAGCTGCAGTGTGCATGGGCGTCCTGGAAGGCCACATGCACACTACAGTGACAGCCCCTAATAATTTTTTGTGACAGC
>JBBPNU010001275.1:0-10024 GCA_038091055.1 Leccinum angustisporum
TGGCAATACCGTCATCAACGGCTTCGAACAGGTTGATTATTTCCTTTTCGCCACTGATCACCGACTCATGGTTTCATTTTAGAATTGACGCGGGAGGCATTGTTGGTATTACGTTGGGGATTGCGGCCATGCTTGGCGGCATCTTGATCAGTATTCTTTGGTTTCGCAAGCGCGGAGCATCGCATCGAAGAAGCTCGAACTCTACTTTCGAACCTACCTTCCAAATAGAACCGCTCACATCAGAGTACCTCCATAGCGTCACACCATCTTCTCAGCCATACGGACATGACAACTCGTTCCTCTCCCTACAGTCGGATGAAAATTCGGCCGTTCCTCCGCTCATGCCTTCCGCCTTCCTGCGCGATGCGCACGCCGCAGGCAGTTTTTCCCCCTCAATTCCGATCCATAAACGGTCCATGACGTCTGAAGCGACCGCCTCCTTCTTGCAACCACTTCTCCGACATGGCGCAGACAACGACCTGTTCGTCAACTCTAGCATGTCCCATACCGCATCGGCCTTTTCGGATTCCGCGATTGCCTCGCGATACAATCTCAATCCGGCACAGGTTGAGATCGTCCGTGGGCTCGTGGCGGACAGGGTGCCCGCTGATACGATCGCGCGCGTCATCGAGGCATTCGTGTCGTCGAAGTTTTCTACAGACGAAGCGAACGCCGGCCAGGCTATTCCCTCCTCAGAGTACACTTGCAGTATGGAGTCGCCTCCGAGCTACAAGACCCGGGTCCGCTAGGCAATGGTATTTAGCTGTGTATTTGATGTTCCCATCGATCTGGCGTGTTGTGGATGTGACGGATTATGATACCTTGTTACGCCGAGTTATGATTCTGCGGATTACTTCTGTAAAACCTAGGCTTGGAATTGGATTTAAGAGATGACGTACCGGCGACTCGGCGAAAGCGCAGTCGCATAAGGTGCTCTATAACTCGGTGATGGGCCCGGGCTAAGCAATCCAATGTCCTCGTGAGTGCGCTGCCACACAGCCCAGGATGGTGGTGACACTACCAGCGAGCATGCGAGGATTCTGGTGTGAAGTCACGCGAGTCGCTGGCTCGCTGGGTAGGTTGTATTTTTTGTAAGTTGATTCGTATAGCAAGGCCCTCTGGGCGGCCCCCGGAAAGTCGAAACAGCACACATGATGAACGACAACGAAAGACCAAAAAGAACACGCATGTCACTGTGATACGCGCGTTTCAAATCAGCCAGTAGAGCAGCTCGTCGAAGTTACACTCAATCCCAGAAACTCAAAATTTACACCGCCACAGCCCCAGTCAATGCTGCTCAATAATTCAAAGGTCCCCTCGCATTGCGACGAATGGTAACCAAGTTAACCAGAAAAGCCAACACTGATTAGCAAGATCATATCCCTGAATTTTAAATTCGATCCCTATAGTAACGCGTGATCAAGGTGTAGCATGTAGCGGGCTGCTTACTGTTGTTGGGAAACGACGGATATATTAGCATATGTAGGGACTTGGAACCCTGCTAATCTATAAACGTTCAACGAGAGCATGCGCGCGGTCTGAACAGGAAAGTGAATATAGTGAAAACTAACGCAAACGAAGTAGTCAAGTGTGAGTCGTTCGAGGCGTTTGATTCCGGTCGCAGGTTCGTCCAGACGCGCAAGATGTCCTGCGAGGGTCGTCTATGGTTTCATGAGATGTGAAACGACGGGTTTGGAATGCCCAGGTGGGTGTTTGAAACGGATGGGCAGATAAGCTTCATACCCGTTTCCGTCTGATTTCTTCTCCAACAATACAATTACCTCGATAATTGCGGCCGGTACGGGCACCGACTCTAGTGTAGGCATCGTCGCGTCCAACGTGGTCTCTATCAGCTGGCCAAAGCCTCCGTAGCCTTGCGGATGAGATCGTCCACTTGTCTGCAAGCTGTGTGGCCTTGTGCTCTGCTAAAGCTATCGCTTTCGTGGTCGCCCCAGGCGAGAGCTTCGTCTACGCGGGTGGTCTTGAGCTCTACAGCGGTCAGTTTACAGAGGCGACGATGACCTGCTACACAGTGATGTCATCCCAGTGGTGCTGCTCGCCATACTCGACAAGGAAGTTGGATCGGAAGGGGACGTGGTTCATGAAGAGGTCGCGGTACTACTGGTTGTGCCAGGAGACGAATGTACTGCCGACATAAAACGTGCGGGCGGTGTTGACGGAATAAAAGAGGAGTGTCGTGACAACGTTTTTGGACTTGCTGGGTGTGGACGAGGCAGTGCAGGTGGTGTTGGTACTCGTTAGACGCTGTGGTTGTCGCAGTAAGAGATGGAAAAATAGAAATGTCGGTCTCACGAACGGACACGCCCTCCACGACCAAAGCACGAACAGAATCGTATACCGGCTGCAATAGTGAAGGTGAGGACATCGACGAAAACAATAACAAGAAGGTAACCTTCCCGCGAGATCTCGTTGCGAAGGGCGAACGAAATCACAATCGCAAGCGAAACCTGGAACAGACGCCGGGCCCATTGCGCGCAGCGGTCCCTATGGCGGATGTAATTAATGATGATTTGGAGCGTCCCGGGTGCTAACCGGTGTGACAGAGCCGTGGGAACAGGTACGGGACCCACCCGACGAGGGTGATTGTCGTCGCCGTCGCTTCCAAACCGTCGCACCTCCTAAGTTACCACGCCCGTCTAATAAGTGTCCACATACCTGCCGGCGAGCACAAGAAGAACAGACTGCGACATCGGGGTATCAACCTCGATTTTCTCTCACGGAGCGCATCGCGCATGGCAAGACAGCTATCCCAAGAAGACCTGTAGACGCAACGGATGATGACATGCATTATCCACACACGTTTCCAGAACCCCTCAACGAGCCAAAAGATGGCTGAGAGGTCGAGGTGGTCGAGGTGGAGTTGAGTGACCGCGCAGTGGCCTTCAAAGGGAGGAACACCACAAAACCTCGTTGAGATGTCGCCTTAGCTATTGCCACGTTCAAGTCACATCGCCCTCCTGCTCCTCGTCTTCCCGCCCTTCCACCTTTCCCCATCATCATTGCCGCATCGAGGACGGCACGCGCACACGTACCCTTGCCCTACACTGCATCAAGGATGGCGCACTGCAACCACTGCACTCTCGTTCTGTCGAGAGTGCACGACGGTTGCCGCACGTCATCCCCTCGTTTCCCTTCGCCCGCTCCTCCGTTCCCACGGATATGGCATAGGTACCCGTGTGAGTTATCATCACCCCTACTAGATAGACTTGTAACACCATAAATTTACCGAAATGGCCCGGGATGCGATCAACGGAGCACGTGGTTAGGCCTTCACAAAGGTCGCAACGCGGCGACTATCATTCAATCTGTCAAAGTGTACGGGAATGGGCAGTCGGCGTTGGCTCAGTTGAGGAGACGAGCGAGGCTTTAGATCATTAAAAGGTGAATCGCTACTCTGTACTACTTTCCTCCCGGTCGATCATCAAGTTTTCTTAAACCCGTCTTTGATTGTTGTCTCTTTGTTGATCTCTCGACTTATCATCAATTGGCAGCGGTCACATATATGCAGCCGCTCAGCTGGTTATCAAACAAAGAGACCGGCTATCTGACAGCCAATATTTCTCCAGCTTCCCGGTCCCCCTCGAGATCACACTGGGCCGTGCTGCGCTTATTTAGAAGTGGTTTCGCCTCTTTTGCCCTCCTCACCATTGCTGTCCTCACCGGCTTGCTCGGTGGTTACATGCTCGTCAGTCCTACACAAAAGGTTGAAATATGCACACACCCTATTAACACTTCCTGGGCTACTCCCATGAACGATTCTGTCTCTCACCTCCCCCCACCGGGCCGTCCGCAAGATCTTGGTCAGCTAGACCAGTCTGTACAGGAGTCGTTGCCGGCTAGTGATGATTGGGACCTCGAAACTTTGCATTCTATGGTCGCACGCACGAGAGGGTATTATGCTCGAGACTTCAGCATGGCTTTAGGATGGAACAACGTCAGCCTTACGTTCTTCTTCTCGACATGCTTTGCCGCTCACCAATCTTCAGATTCGTTATATTATTGAGACCGCACTCCATCATGGCTCGCTACTCAACCGTACCGTCATAATACCTTCTTATATTTATGCTCGTGGGTGTGAATACGCCAAGTGTGTGCCTCCTGTCTTTCTCTAGCACCTGCTCAATCGTTGCAGCACCGTATGCGCGGCATACGCTCCAATGGTCAACCGGGGTGATGCCACAAATTCAGACGAGTGGAGACAGCTGCCGGAAGAGCAGCAAATGGCATGGCGTGTACCCATAACTGCTCTGCTCAACCTCACCCACCTCCGACGTGCCCAGCCGGTCATCACCGTTGCCGAGTACCTCCGCCTTCATAATCTTCCCGAAGACCTGGAACTTAGCGACGGTCATTGGGACACACAGAAATACCACCGGAATTCCGGTGTGTTTGATCCCCAAGGCGACCCACCCAGCTTGCACACAATCGAAGACTGGTGGTATGACCCTCTGGGTCTCAACCGCGTCGACAGATTATCCGAGGAGATGAAGTCTCGTGGCAACTGGTACTCGCTTCTCGGAAATCCGCAAAGAGACGAGTCGGGTGGTTGGCCAAGCCCAGTGAAGACTGACGTATATGTGGCCCTCGAGGAGTTGCTCTCTGGAAGACAATACGTTTTGGAGTTTGAAAGAGCTCGTGAGATAGTTCAGGCTCATGGTATTTACCACGTCGACTCGGACGAAGACCTTGTCCATTTCCTGAACGACCAAGGCTGGGAGGTCTTGTACACGTTTGACGGAGCGTAAGTCCAGCGTTGCAGTCCTAACGCGCCCCTGTCATAACTTCAAATAGTCTTGGCATGGACTACATCAAGAATGTTGTGAGCCCGATCAAGCAGGTTGCACCCCGTGATTCGATTCGAGGATTTGTGGACGACTATTACCATTTCACTGAAGATGTTCTTCTCCTCAAAGGTGAAATTCACTATGAGCGAAAACCAGTAGGTCATGCGTGCTCAATCGTACATTAGTACTCACCTTCTCCAAGGCTGGTCTGCGATTTACCTCCTCATCCGCGAGGGATGCTTTTGCACGACTTGTATTATTTCAGATGCGTCACACTGACAGCATCATGGAGTTGTCAACAACAATGGCTCGACGAATGCAGGAGCTCGTCGGTGGGCGGATGTGGTTGGGTGCACATATGCGTCGTGGTGACTGTGAGTCTCCTAATCCAGCCCCGCAGTCAAGCTTGCTCCTCACATTTTTGTTTTTCATTCTAGTTGTACGCTATAATTGGGTTATGCAAGCAGACTTTGGAGAACACCTTCAACGAATCAAGGATCACCTGAATGTAGGCAGAGACTTACTATATTCTATCACTCCCGAAGCCTTGAACACCTATGCGGTTCCTGATGTTGTGGCTAACCCCGAGTACGTGCAATCCCCGCCGCCAATCAAGGATGATTGGTATGTTGTTCGATCTGTGATCCTCGCTCTATCTCATGCCCGGCTACAGGATCTATATTGCCACCGATGAGCGCGATCCAGACCACATTGCGTACCTTCGTGAAAATGGTGTCGTCCTAGCTTCCGACCTCATTACGATTGAAGACCGCAGACGCTTTGGCTGGCCACTGTTGATAACAGACGTACTGGGTATCATCGAGCAGGATCTGTTGGCACGATCAGCTTTCTTCTACGCACATGCTATGAGTTCTGTGGCTGGAGGTATTATCAACATTCGCGCTGCGAATGGTGCCGATCCACGAACTTCGGTAATCGATTGAACGATCCGTAAGGTTATTTCATTTATAAATTGGACTTTTTGTCCTGGCGACGGGTCCCTCTAGGTAAATCACTGGGTGTGCCCCTTACGAGCATCACTAATCTTGAAAGATGTATCAAATAGACTGTACCTTCATTTCATTTCCAACGGCTTATTGCAGTGTTGTCAGGAGATGACATGAGATCTGGTTACCGTCCGGTTTGCAGACCAAAATTGCCTTGGGGGCGGCGACACTTTATTTGTCGTGCGTCAAGTTGGCTGTGCCGCCACCGCCAGAAGTTTCCGTGATCTCCAGCAAAAAAAAATTGAACTGGGGAGCTCAGGGAGCGAAACCGCAACCCTGAGGGTGAATCGTGTGCGAGGAATGACAATCTAGGTCGTCGACCCCTGAGAACCAGATCGGGTCAGGGCCGTGTACAGTTACTACAGTATCATGATGCAGTGTTCATGCTACGGACTCGGACTCGAGCCTTGGCGAGCGTGGGTGCGGTTTTTTCAAGCCTGTCAATGCAAAAGCTCTACCCCTAATCTCTGTCCTTCCAGGGCCATTGGGGGGACCACCACGATATAGGATTCACTACACACCTGCCAGATAGAGGGAAACTAGTATCGACCCAGGTGTGGTCAGTGCACCGTGTGAGCGGTCACGTGGAAGTCACTGAAGGTGCCGGTGGAGTTAGGGAGAAAGGAAGTTTGCTATCAGCGATAGCCTTAACCCAGTCGTTCCTTCTATTATTATGCCGATTGCCACGCCATTTTGCTTACAAGTACGACTCTTTCTGGAGGACTCGCCCCACACGCGCGATCAATCGATCGATCAGTTTCATTGATCATTCACTCTGAATCACTCGATAGTCAATTGCGTTTCCGAACTACTCCCCCTTCCTGGAGACTTAGGCTGAAGTGTATCATCGCAATGCCATTAGTCAACCTTGTCACCAACATCAAGGTCAGCCTTCCTTTTCTTCCGAAACGTTCTTTGCGATTCTCAGAGAATTGTTAGCTCGACGAAAATGAGACACGATCATTCATCGTAGGGTTCACCAAGGTGGTTGATTTGATATGTTTTCTGCGATCGCGAACTGATGGAATCTGTTATTCCGCAAGTTCTGCTCTGAGACGATCGGAAAACCAGAGAGCACTTTCGTCATCGACTTCAATCACAACCCTTATCTAGCAAAGGGAGGAACGTTTGATGAACCCACCATCCGGATGCACGTCGTAAGCATTATCATCACCCCCTGAAGCCCGATGCTGACAGTGAAATCCATTCAAACAGATATCTGTGTCGAACAGGACCCCAGAGAACGTGCGCAAGTGGACGTATGAGTTCTTCAAGTATTTCGAGACTGAACTCGGCGTTCCCTCGAACCGTGGTCATCTGTAAGCCCACTCCTGGCGGGAAGTGACAGGTCTGACACGTTCCGTGTGATAATTTCCAGCTCGTTCACGGACCCTGGTGATCAATTTATAGGGCGAGTTTTATTTCGTGTCGCACCCATCGTAGTGCTGATCGATGCTGATGTTCCTTGATTATCAGTGTGAATGGGATGACGATGGCAGCCCTGAAGGCTACGCAGCAGTAAGTAATGGACGACTTTACGGCATTGCATGGTCGAGAGCGAGTCGTTGGCCCGGAGCTTGTTAGTTAGTACCTGAGAGTCGAATCTTGTGGTCACATCTAAAGATATTTATTTGCTCCCATATACTTACAGTTGCTCGGGACCCCGCGTCACTCAGGGGTGGGCGACTCTGTAGAAAAGAACGTGTGCCTGCTAGTGCCGTCTCTGGTACTGTCTCGTCTCCTTGCCATCATGCCGTTGGTCAGGCTCAGTACAAATGTCGAGGTAGCTGAATATCTGAACACATGGCACGCACGCAAACACTAACCTTGAATCAGCACAGCTCGGAGGACGCGAAGAGGGCCTTTGCCTCCGATTTCTCCAAGGTATTCAGTACACGCATGAATTTCCCTGCCAAATCTCCATGCACAAACATGACGCTCGCATGTATAGTTTTGTGCCAAGACGCTCGGCATAGAAGAAAAATATTTCAATGTCGACGTCTCCTTCAATCCCCAGCTCACGTTCGGGGGCACGTTTGAGCCTGCGATCATGCTTCACATTGTCCGTGCACCACCTCCAAGTCGAAATCGCGCCCTCGCTGACCCTCGCACCTCCCACCGATAGATATGCATCGATAGCGTCAACCCGACGAATTCGCAGATATGGACCAGAGAGTTTTCGACCTACTTTGAGAGCAAGCTGGGCGTACCGAACACCCGAGGTTTTATGTGAGCATTACGTTGAAACCATTACGTTGAAACCGAGGCTGTCGATGTGGGTTAAAGATCTGCTCTACTAGGGCTTTCCAGGACCCCGGTCCAGCGTACATCGGGTAGGTGAACCTGTGCTGGCATGGCGAGCCTACATTCGTTAACAAAAGTCCTCTCTAGTATTCGGGGAACTACGGTCGAAACCTTGCGAGCGCAGCAATGAATTGGCATGTTGGCAAGATGCATCGTCAGCCCTAGTCAATACTTGTTGCGGGTTTGCATAAGTGAATTGCTTGAATGTATTCTCGAGAAAGAACCATGACCTGCGCAGCCCATTCGGCTCCATGATATCAACAATATTTGTGAGTGGATGATAAACTAGTGACACCTATCAACCCAATCACCCGGATCACGGGATTTGCGATTCGGCATCTCCGGCACGGACCGTAGATACGTGGACTCTCGCGGTACGAGGGAATCGGCGGAGGGATGAACCAGGGGCGGGCGCCAGCGCTAGCTCCCCCAGAAAAGAACTTGTGCCTGCTTGCCCCCCTTTGCTTCCCACTACCATCATGCCACTGATCTCGCTCAGCACAAACGTCGAGGTAGCTGAATGTTTCTGAAACCATTCAAGCACTAACTTCTTCATCACGAATTAGCTTGGCTCGGAGGACGCCAAGAGGGCCTTCACCTCCGATTTCTCCAAGGTAAGCAGTGGATCCCCTGAATCGTCATTCACAGGGCCCGTCATCCAGATCGCACACAGTTTTCCGCAAAGACGATGGGCAAAGACGAAGGACTTTTCAATGTCGACGTCTCCTTCAATCCTTATCTCATGTATGGGGGCACGTTCGAGCCTACGATCATGCTCCAGGTCGTACGTACACGATTCATCTCCTCAAAGTCGCAATTCATGAACCACGATCTCGCTAACCGTCGCCGGTAGCTAAGCCTTTATGACGTCAACCCGACCAGTGCGGAGCTCTGGTCTAGCGAGTTCTCGGCCTACTTTGAGAGCAAGCTGGGTGTGCCCAAAGACCGAGGTCTCATGTGAGCGTTCTTTATACTAAGAATGGGTGACGGCGACGTCTCTGAAACGTCCGCTCTAGGGCCTTCCAGGACCCCGGTGCAGCGTACTTGGGGTAGGCGAACCTGTGCTGACATAACGGGCCCTCTCACCAACTTACTCCTCTCTAGGATGTGGGGTTCTACGGTCGAAGCCTTGCGAGCGCAGCATGGGAAATGAAAAGGGATCTGGACGGGATTGGCATGTTGTATGGTCGTCGTCCTACTACGCGGTGGGTTGGGATATCTTCAAGTTCGCAATTCAGCAAGTTGGTATATGTATCTGTTAAGCGTATATATAAGTGAATTGAATGTAGGCTCGTGGTAGAACTGTCCGTTCAGCTCCATCAGCGGTGCCAGCAATAGCGTAGTATTTCGAGTCCTTACCTCGTCAGTTGTCCTCGCTCGCTCCCGAGGACGAGCGTCTCCAGCCATTAGATTATATATATATATATATATGATACAGCATGATCTCACGAGAGATGAATCTGTTCAATTCATTCACTGTTTCTTTGGTCACCTAAAAGCCCTTGTTTTACTGTAAGTACCATGTTACATCTTTGCATTGTACACCGTTGATGATCAGATCTAGCCCGCCGAAAGAGGGGCGTCTTGCACATTAGATGATCGGTACGAGTATTTAGCCTAATAATCGTCCTGTGTGTTTGCTGCGTTCTATCCCCGCGTCGTCGAACTTGAAGTAGTCGAAAGTCACAAGATATGCCTACGATGGGCCAGGCGATGCGTCTTCGGACGAACAACTCTCAGGCAATACTTCTTGCCCAGGAGTGATCGTCTTCTCCACGTCCTGTGGTTGATTGGTCACGAAAAGAATCACTAGAAGGCTTGCGATTGA
Source organism: Leccinum angustisporum (assembly GCA_038091055.1). Lineage (NCBI taxonomy): Eukaryota > Fungi > Basidiomycota > Agaricomycetes > Boletales > Boletaceae > Leccinum > Leccinum angustisporum. The sequence continues at coordinate 9,945 of JBBPNU010001275.1, forward strand.
GAACCTACTCTTCCCGATGTCGTCATGCTGCGCCAGACGGATAAATCTATGGTCGGCATACTCCACAGCGGCCGCGATGG
>JBBPNU010001276.1:0-10017 GCA_038091055.1 Leccinum angustisporum
GAACAGGGAGAAATATCTTGCACCCGTGTTCATAGTCGACAGAGAGATGATGTAGCCGACCATGACAACCCACCAGGGGGCGGTCTGATGGAAGAATCGCTCGCCAGTAACATCTGCATGCAGTAGCGTTCGTCAACTAAGTCGGGTTTATTCAAGGAAAGAGGAAAGTCTGTAGACTGCTTACCAGCGTGACGGGCATTGATGAGCGTGACGATAGCTGAATAGATCCACGGCGGGCTGATCATCGCAGCATAATCAGAACCAAGAACGCAGAATATGCTATGGTACGCACGCTGCCAGTAGCAACGTGATTGTCGTCGAATAGCCAAGAGTGGCGGTCAACCTGAATATTGGCGAATGGAACTTAGTACGAAAACAGAAACGATGAAACACCCACGTCGGGAAGAAGTTGACGAAACTGAATCCCAATGTCTGAGAACAGGCCGCGAGCATGAAAATTGGAACCTTGGGGTCTTTGAGCGCCAGCTTCAGTCCCTCGAAGATCCTGAAACGCGGTCAATAGTTTCCACACGAGGAGACAAGAAGGACGCACGGGGCTTGCTGAGAGTCCTTGTCGGCTTCGCCTGCGTCTTCTGCAAGACGGACCTGGGCTAGATGCGTCTCCGCAGGTGTCAACCATCTGGTGTTGTGTGGCTTTGGTAGAGCAACAATAACTCAGGAACGGCTCAAGATAAGACGTCGAGGAACTTGGGACATACGTAGTCAGGAAGTGACCACCTAGAGGTATTGTCACGTGAAACGAAGAAAGAACCAGACACATTGAACGCACATGGCAGTGAAACCGACGAGGATTGTCACAGCACCTTCGATATAAAAAAGCCTGAGTCAAATAGTGAGGACTTCTGACTTGCAAGGTTAGTATACACAGCGGACAACCATACCATCTCCACGCTGCGATGCCCAACGTTCCATTCATCTTTCCAAGAATAGCTGCGGCCCACAACTGAATGCAGCCAACAACTAACAAGTCAGGCACTCAAATCAAAAACTGGAACGCGAAGAGGCTTACACTACCAAAAGCATTGGAGACAAGCAGCCCTGAGAAGAGAATAGCTGATCGAAAAGCCAGTTCCTGGAGAACTGATGATCAATATTTACTCCAATCCTACCGAATTTCCCAAACCTTGCGTGTATACCAGCTTGATAGGAGATACATGGCGCCAGGGTAGAACGCAGCCTGGAATGGTGCCTCAGGTCAATCATCCTCACATCGGTGGGTCTCGTTGCATACCTCGGGTATCCCGATAAAGACACGACACGCCATGATACCAGTGAAGTTGCGTGTGATACCAGTGAGAGCGCTCGTCAGACCCCACAGGACGACACAGGTACCAATATAAAATGTGGGCCTGAGAAGGGTGGATGGGTAACGATCATTCCACTTAAGATTGGGGAAATGTCACTGACCTCGAGACATAGTTCAGAGCCTTGGGGCGATTTCAACTAATTTTCTCAAAGCCTGAGCTAACTATATTGCTTACTATATTGGATGGAACCTGAGCGGGACAGTATGATGCATAAAGAATCGCCACCACCGTATCATACTGAACATCTGTCATCTCGGTGAGCTACCTGGTTTCATAAACGAATAAGACCATACCGGATAAGCCTAGATCCGTCTGTAAACCCTTTAGACGCGCGGCTGAGAGCGCAGCACGCTTAAATATCCCATCAATAAGCAAAACTCCTGCCTATGTAGATACGCAACATACATCGATATAGTTCATTAAATAGATGACGACAACAGTGGGTAATAACCGGGTGTCGAGCTTGCGAACGAGCCGCCGTTCAATCATTCGACGTTCTTCTACTTGTGGTATCTCTTCGACAGCATTCTTCTCATACGGATCGCATTTCTTCTCGGGGTCGTTCGACATGATCAGCACGAGAGGTAGAAATCAAGTCCGGGAGGGGTATAAAGGGGCACTTCTCCGAAGCATGATCAAGTGATCTTTTCCGGGGTTTGGAACGTGCAACAGAAACACGTTCGTCGCCGCAGTCATAACGGACCTTATTGAATCTGAAAGGCCCAGAATCCAGATAGCAGATAGAAGGGCAAGGGATTCTCAGGAAATATGTCAAATGAGACTGTACCTCAGATTCACGATGTGAGAGTTCGTTGAATGCAGCCTGAGGTAAGTATTGGGCCGCTTAATGACACTTTCGTACTGGGCCATTCGGCGAGAGCCATGATGGCATTGGATTGGAGGACAGGTCAGCGAAAAAGGAAATTTATGTAAGTAGTAGCCTGTGGGGCCACAAAACGACTTCCGATTGGTAGCCAGTAACTACTGAGCGACAAGGTCTTCCCATTTTCCTAGGTGCGATACTAATGTACATCCTCCCTGCTTTCGTCCGAATCCATATGCTCGTTTTAGACCTGCCAACTAACCTAGCCTCCAAGTAGCACTCCTAAGTGCAGTTTTTCTTGTGGACCTTCCAATCCTTCACCTGGCATTCCCTCGAACAATACTTCTTTTTCTTACATTTCCCGCAAAGAGACAGCGACCCCACTCGCTTCCCACACGCCCCGCATCTCTCCTGGTCTGTCATATCATCTGACGTCGGACCCACCTTCTCCAGATATGGAACGGCAAAGAGCGGACTGATGGCCGCTCGAGTCGCATATGGGGAAAGAGACTTGAACTGCTGCGGGAGTGTCCCTGTTCCGATACCGACACCGCACGAACAAAACGGGCTCTTCTCTGGTTCGGCCCCAGCATCTGGAAACAGTGGAATCGTTCCTTGGGTCAAGTACTCGCATGAAGGCCGGTGAGTCCAGGTTCGGCAGCGCTCGACGAACACCGGAAGAAGGTGCCGCCATGCCTCTGTTTCTTCTGAATCGATCCTGATCGCGACGACCCCAAGGACTTCGAGCTCGCGGAGCTTATCTTGAATAGTCTCTGTTCCTGGCATAACGCAAGCGTCTGCGATAACAGTGTGCGAACCGACGTCGAGGCGGAGATCGGTGACAAAGATAAAAGCAAGAATCTGGTTCGCAGACGTGCTCTGCAAGGCGAAGACAGAACGGACGGGGCCCTGAACTCCAGAGGCGGCAATGAAGAGACCTTGGAGTGAATCTTTCAGATTCACGAAAGTGTCTTTGATCGTTGAGGATTTCGTGTCCAGTAAGGCTCGTTCCCTGTGGGAGAACATAAGGGTGACATGGGATACGAGCCAAGTTGGCGGTCCGAAACTCCCCGATGGTCTGACCGAAGGACAAAGATCCAGATGCACTCGGTGGATGTTCCATGAAGTGGGGACTCCGCCATCGAGCATGGTAAAGAACCTCTTTGCGATGTTATTCTCACTTTCAATGTGCATCGAAACTGCTAACGGAGCAATGACCTATTGATGTATCAACATAAGCTCGAACAAGTTACCAGCGAGCAACGTACCTCTATATATTTCGACTTGCGGGCAACGCGAAGCTTCGCATTCGTAGCATCGACTGGCAATGGGAAGGAGATTTTCTCCGAGTATGTATCAATGCGCAGGTGAGTCCCGCGATCCGGTGCTTCTTCAATCTTCACAGACGAACCGGCCGCCAGTAATTCTTGACCAACTGGGTCCGTGATATCTATCCGGTTCACGAACGAACAGATCTCGGTACAAGTTTCGTTCATTTGTACACCCAGAGTCCGTTTGTTCTCGGGAGGCACTTGGTTACGCACAGCCGAGCAAACAGTAGATGGAACAGGAGGTTCAGCAAGGATGTGGACGTGCCGAGAGTCTTCCAGTGGTGCGGAGAATATAGCATCGAATAATGACATGCTGCGAGACATGCTGCGAGACATGCTTGGTGACGGACGAGTCCTAAATCCAACAGTTGCGTTTTTGGATAATAACAACGAGCTGGATGGAAGAGCAAAGAAAACAATCAATGGGGAGGAAGTGGATTCCCCTTCTCTATCTTCCACGATGGTTGCGGTTTTCGCTCGGCCAGTTCCGGTTGTTTCAAGTCTTCCGTACGCTGCAGTTATATGCGCAAACGCGTTCCACAAGCTCGCATTCCTGATTTCGCATTGGAGGACAGGCGTACCTGCCCGGCGAAGGTCGGCTTCGACAGCGGTTATTTTGCTCCGCGGGATCACAAGCACGATTGTAACCACCCCCGGAATTGACTCCCAGTCTCTGAAAATTGTGTCGTTCGTTTTGGTACGCACTTGTTGGATATATGGTTGTTCCATAGTCATGAACGTCACAATATCCAACAGGTGAAAGTGACAGCACATCTCCTGGTAAAAGTTGGAACCCAGTATCAGACTGGTGTCGCGTGCGACGTCATCGTCAAAGTGCCCCATGACAAGAGTCCAGTCTGTCTGAACCTGAGATTTGATATGGCGCAGCAGCTGTACGAAGCTCCGACGAGTGTAGTGCACGAGAGATGCCTCGAGGAGCGCCCGCCGGCGAGTAGCTGACAGAGACATATTTTGGACTTGACGAGCCATGTTCTCATCAGAGAACATGTTGAGATATATTCGAAACAAAAGCCGACTGAGTTGATCGGGAGCAATTGATAACAGGTATTCGCTATCGATAACTTTCCAGGCAACCCGTTCGTGGTATTGCAGTCCCCGTGACTCGAAGGCTTGCATGAGAGTTTCGTGGATGTTCGAGCGAGCTGTGAATCGCGATAAAAAAGCAGAGGGTACCACTCCCAAGAGAAGCGACATGGTTTTCATGTCACCGCAGAGTCGCTCCAAGATGGTTGTGGAGGGTGCATCACCGTATGAAAGCAAAGCCTCCGTATATATTGTGGCGGAAGGGGACTTTGAGAGGAGGGGAACTGTGGCTATCAACAGGTTGATAAGCCCAACATGATCAGAAATGTTGGATGTGTCGATCACGTTAAACGTAGTTGGGGCAGGAGTGGCGGCTTCCTTTGCGTACTGGTTTTCCTCGAACTTTATTCTAGAGGCTTTCCAAGGCGAGGTCATGATCGGGGTATCAGCTATACCGCATACGTTGAGGTGGGAAAATGCTTGACACAACATTAACGCATCGCCAGCGAACATCCGCACAACAAGCTTTGACGATGTCATACAAGCATCCTTTAGGAGCCTGATGACTGAGGCGCACCACTGGGAGAACTGGTGGCGTGCTGCTTGCACTAGTTTTTGTACCAGTACAGCCGGGGTCTCATCAGGAGATGACGCGAATACCTCTGCAAGATGAAATCCCGCAACTGGGTCCACCCCGTAGTGTACGGCAAACTCCTCTCCGGCCATAGAGAAGGCAAACGTAGGATTGACAAACGTGGCTTGATCCGTGCTGTGAAAACCATCGTCTGTAACACCTGTAAACCAGAACTTGCGGAATTGCTCTGCAACCGCTTTCCCCGCGAAGGGCAAGAGAGGTCCAGCGGAACGAGCTGAGGTAATGTTAAGCCCGTCCGCAGACGCGCTAGAGACTTCCTTCATGCCACCCAAAAAAATTTCCTTGAATCGTTTGCGGCGGTCTGAAGTGTAGTCGGCGGTTGCAACGTATCGGCTCCAGAACCGATGGAGTTCCGCGAGCGTCCTCTTGTCACATACAGTCAGAAACCCTGAGTATGGGCCAGCGTTCCACGTCTCGAGATCCTCCGCCAACCTCACAAGTTTACGACACTGCTCAATGAGCAAGGAGAGAGACTCTTGATCCAACATGAAGTGATAAAAGATATTCCATATGAGATCTATCCTGTTTTGAGCGCCTTCGTCAGCCAAGAGCGTGAATAATAATGCGTTGCGTGCTGTTGCAGAGGTTCAGAACAACAAGGAACACACACAAAAAATGAAGCATACCGAGCACAGCGGCTTCCACATCGCAGCAAGTAACATCCAACTTTTGGAGCCCTATACAAGTTAAGTTAGATTTACCGAAAGAATGGGAATGCATGACAACAACGTACCATTATCGGAAGCCATCTCGTTTGTGTATACCGTGTACAGAATGTTTCGAGGATCACCACATCCCAGAAGCAGGATATTGGCTGGTTGTTCAGGGGGAAGCTGATCTGTTAACCGCACAGCGGACGTGTTGCCAATAGGATAGAAGTATGTTACTCCACGAAAGAAAAGAGGATGTGACATCTGGGCAATTTGGATTCCGATGAGAACCTTGAAAAGACGAAACGATGGAACAAGAATTTCCAGTTGAAGTCACTAGGATCCGCACGCCACCCTCAGAGAGTTCAACCTCAGAGTCGGAGTCAGTGAACCGAACTGCAAGCGGGTCGAGGCCGCGTGGCGACCACACGAGGTCGGCTGTCGGCCAAACCCAGGAGCCTGGGCCTTCGAAGGACTTCAAAAGCTTCAAACTTGAACGACCTACCACACTTTTGCGATCGATCGTGATATCAAACACAAGACTAAATTCGGAGGAAGAAATGAAGCATGAGAGTCGTACGTAAGATGAACGAAGAAGATCACGTTGTGCAGTCCGAGTCACGAACTGGCGATGCTGTAGGACCACTGAGTGTGTAACTTAGTACACGCCACCTCCGTATCGCGAAAAGCACTCTTATTCTGCCTCTCAGTTCGGACGCCAGTGTGGGGCTGGTTCGTGCCGATGTGAGTAGGAGTAGTGGCCCCAACAGCTTAGCACTTATCGGCACCGCACCCGGGCCCATCATCCCTGCTTTTTCTTCGCTGCGTACCTCTAATCGTTCCCGCCTCTAGGCTCTCATGACGACTACGTGCACCGTCCACGGAATTTTGGGTGTCCGTAACGGACGCCCGTTTGAGTACGCGTCCGGCAGGTCGTTCTGGAGACACGATTGTTTTTTGCCGCTCCCTTCCGGCGACGATCTCGCTTTCGACCTTTTCACTTACGGCCGAGGATCTACTCCGTTGGAAGAAGGGGTCTTCAGCGGCCTCGCGTGTGCTGTCACTCGCACCAGTCATGCTGCTCCGAGTCTCCGACGACTCATCCGTAAGCGCATCAACGGCGAACCCGTTCTTGAGCTTTTCACCACTGAGGTTCGTGCTCACTCTTTCATTTCCAAAATGTTCCTTTACTTAACGTTTCTCAGATTTCGTCTGTGCCTCTTCTTGCCGACGAGTCCGACAGATGCCTTCACCCATTTTCGTAATCGCTGACAAGGTCGAAACTACCCATTTGTTCTGGATAGCACTTCATCACTTTCGCAACGTCCGCGAAGGTGCTGTTTGTAGCCAAATTTTTAATTTTGCACTGATCAAAAGTAAGGTGTAGATGGCACCACCGACTCATCGCCCTTCGACTATCGACTCGGACCGCTCCGCCGTGCACTGCAGCACTTGATGACATGTACCATCAAGAGTGCTCGCGTTTGAATCCGATTTGTGAGTTTAGGCTCGTTCGCCAAAACTCTCTCATCCATACCTATTTTGATGATCCGAATGTACTTCAAGCTCAAGTTCATCAGTTTTGATTTTTATCCGGTTAGTTCCTAGACATGTGCATGAAGTCACATGATGCCATCCCGATCTTTATTTATTATAAGTCAGGCGCACGTACTTGATGGTATCTGTGCTCCTCCACATTTCCTTCCCAATGCTCTTCAAGGTGATCACAACCATCGTCGTCACAGTGGCTATTTTCGTTCTGGCCGCGCAAACACCCAATCCTGGGGGGGAAAGTGATGGTATAGCCATACCACTCACGAAACGCTCTGATACAGACGCGCGCAAATTTCATGCTACAACACATGACGCGTAAATTGACCTGTGATGTCCTCATGCATCGTTTTTACTCACATCCTTTTAGCAGTGGCATGGATAGTTCCGAAAGGAACACGGGAACACCGCATCCTTCTGCTGTGAAACGGGTCAGGTCCGCAGCTGGCATTGATTTGACAAAATACATAAACGGAATATGGTATGGGACTATTTCGATCGGCACTCCTCCCAAGTCCTTCACTGGTAAGTTTTTCTGTGCAGGCGTGACACCCACTCACTCTAGCTGCCACCTCAGTCCAGTTCAACACCGGTTCTGCGTAAGTGTTTTCTGTCAGTACCATCCACTCTCTGGTCTTATTCGACCCAGCGATCTCTTTGTTCCAGCCTCAACTGGTGATCAGACCTGCAGAAGCCACCCTAACCTCTGGGATCCTGCATCATCCAAAGTCAACCTGGACCTTCAACAAGATTTTGTGATATCATTTGCAGATGGTAAGACTCTCAGTGGTAAACAATACTGGGACAATGTAACCATAGCTGGTTTTACGGTATGTCTTTACTGTTTACGAACGTCATCACTTCCGACCGATGAATAGGCAGACATTCAAACCATCGGTGCTGCAACAACATACCCTTCAACTATGGGAGCATCTGACTTTGCTCCAGATGGTATATTGGGATTGGCTTTCCCGTCTCTCTCAATCTTTCATGGCCAGAGCCCCCTGGTTCACACGCTCTACAATGAAAGAAAGATCTCTCAACCAGTGTTTTCAATCAAGCTCGCCTCTTCTGGAGGCGAGTTGTATCTCGGTGGAACGAACAATGCGCTTTATGTTTATAATACCCTCGTCTTTACCCCTGTAACAAATCCGGTGAGCGCGAACGCCAGGCGGTATGGATGCATATTTAGATTTCCCTTTCAGGTTCTCTGGCAGTTCATGATAGATAACATTCAACTGAATGGAGTGACAATTCTGAGAGATGTACCCGCCATCATTGACACTGGTTCCAACTTCATTTATGGTGATGCGACCCGAGCGTTGTCCCTGCACTATGCGTTTGAGGGTAGGGCGTACCAGGGCGGCGGGCTTGATGGTTACTACATCTGTGAGTTTCGATCGATTTTGGTATTTTTGATTGACTCCCTGTAGTCCCATGCAAAACATTTCCCTACCTGACCTTTACCATTAATGGAGAGCCGTTTTTAATCCCTGCTGACGTCCTCAACCGGGGACGGGTTACGGCTAAGTCGCGCAGTTGCTTTAGCGGAATTGTCACTTCGACTGCGAATAAAGATGTAGGTGAGATGCTTCTATTCGGCATCTCCTCTTCCCATGCTCACCGGTGAACCCGACTAGATTTCTGGTCGATCGGGACCATTTTCCTCGAGCTTTACTATACCGTGTTTGATTTCAACAGCGAGGCACCACGAATTGGGTTCGCAGATCTTAGCCGATAATGTAACACTCTACTGTATGTATACGAAGCAAATTAGATACATGCTAGCCGATCTGCAAAGCCTCTCGTACCGTTATCGCTGAAGGCACTTCCGTGGGCCCATTGTCCAATCACAACTCTTGAATCCGAGGTTCTAAGGGTCTTCTCATGAATGTCAGTGAGTTTGACTCCATCCCAATGTTTTCTTGCTGATTGGTACATATCTTGGAAGTCCACAAGGCAACCTCGTGAAGAAGCTTCAAGTTAATACCCCTCCCTATCACCACCGCATCATCATATCAACTTCAACTTTCTGTGCGTCGTGCGCAAAGTTCACTTTATTTCTTATTTTTATCTTCTCTTTTATCCTCTCGTGCTCATCAGTCCTTTTTCCTCTTCAGAGGTTGCATTGATGATTTTGGATCGGATGGAGGAGGCTGAGCGTGGTAGCGTGGACGGGGGGTGATGGACATGAAGTCACAGTTGGGGTCGGAGACAGGCACAGAGAACGAGTCAGGAAGGGTGTATGGAGATGGCCATGTTGCTCGATCGTCCCCCTTTCAGAGGATCGATCATCGATCAGGAAGAAGAAGTACTATAGGTATACAATGCGACCTTCCTGGTCTCGTCTGTGCCTTGAAGTTTGCGAGTACGAAGTGACAACGCCATCCATTGCCTGGCACCGTCATAGCGTCGATTTCTCCCTTAAAAATGATATAAATATGTATATAAATCAAGATCAATTGCTCATGAATCCGAATGGCCAACGAATCTCGAGTTGTCACGACAGCGTGAGGCGAATTGAAGTAATTTTCACAAGTATGAACAGCGATGCCTAAAATGCCGCACACATATTGATTGGAACCGGGAGATACCGGCCCACGGTTGAGCAAGGTTGGAGAGAGAGGGAACGGTC
>JBBPNU010001277.1:0-10009 GCA_038091055.1 Leccinum angustisporum
TGCCATCACCACGGCGTCGGCGGTGGCGGCGTATGTCTTCTGCGTTGTGGTCGTCCTCATCCCCTCCCTCGTCGTCGGACCCGCGGATGACCTCTTCCTCGTCAACGCGGTGCGTGTCACGTCCAAACCCCGACGGGAGCGGTCGGTGGCAGAACGGACAGGACGAGCCCGCGTTGAGGTGGGGAAGGGAATCGTGCATGCCTTGATGCCGCACCACGCTGGACGACCTGCGGTAATGGATCGAGAGGGCATGCGAGGTGGGGTTGTATAGGACGACTTGGTTCGAGGCGTGCAGGATGGGCTGCCATTCGGGTTCGACGGGTGGTGGTGAACCTGCGGGGGACAAAGCTATTAGGGCTTGGTTCGGGGAGGGAGGTGCGTTTTCTTCGAACATGAGAAGGAGAGGATACGGTGTGGGCGAGTCGTGTCGAGGACGAGTGGAGTAACTTGATCTCCGAAAAAGGAAATGGTATCGTGCCACTCCTCCTTCTCTTCCATCAAGTGGCTCAGTAGGTCGCTCTAGCTACTTGTGCACTATCAGAACTTCCATCAAGTGGCTTATTAGTAGGTCGTTTCTAGTACCCGGAGCGTAGTCTGCTCAGATGCTCAAAGCCTCTGCCTCAGCCGCATCTCTGCCTACCATCTGCACCCGCACGCGCCACAAGGCCTTATCTCCGTGACTTAGTAAGCCCTTTCAACAATCGACGTGAACTTTGACAACATCACCCGACGAGTGTCGGCGGTCTGCGAGAATAGAAACACGTGATGGGATCATTCGACGTCTATGCGTACCAGACGTCGCACCCTCAAGATCTGGGGAGACCAGGGTCCGAACGCATTGCGCCCCCCAGCTTCCTCACTCCAAACAGCGCCGCACCACAGGCGCACACGCCAGATGCATGATCGCTGGTGGTATGCATCATATCACTCAACGTGGTACACTGATCAGTAGACACTGGTTCGCAGGATGGACCTACACTGAGTGTTCTGCTGCGGGTCTCGTAGACCCCGCATTGATCGGGCTGATCGCCAAGGATCTCGTTTGTCATACGTACGTCGCTCTTAAGAAAGTATACGTGCGTATCATGATCGAGACGCGTTCAAGTTGCTCGATGGGACTTGGATGGACCCCCGTCTTTTCGCACCGCTTTCCTCTTGATTCTTGGATCTCCGCCGTGCGCCATTTCTGATCTTGGCTCGATGATCAATTTTGAGTCGCCAAAGAACCACGTCCCCTCACGCATCATTCCGTTAACATGGGTGTTTCAAGTGCGCATCAATATTAATGCACCGGCGCGCCGGTTGCAAGATTAACACCGCTGACGACATCGACATCATCATCCCAGCAGCAGCGCCGAGCTGTGGAGATATATGAAAGGTAGCAATTGCGTTTGTTTGATCATGGGAGTATAAAAACAAATGAAGCTGCATGCACGTGGCCCATAGACAAGAATGGTCCAGGCACGGCTCTTGAACCAGCGGACCCGCCAACTAAGCTTAACTTGAACGACATTAAATGCACGTTGAAACTGGGGTCGTTTCATGTTTCATGTGCTGCCAGGGGTTCGACTCTCCATTCACCTGGAGTGGCGATTGAACAGCGCCACAACGAGGTCCAGATAAGAGTCCATCGTTTCCCGGTCCTTTTTAAAACACGAGCAGTGCACTCTTTGATCGTTCAGCGAAACAGCGTTCGTATGATCATCGAGACGGAAGTACACCGCTGTGCCTGCTGGCGACCTCCGCGTGCGCAATCGGTGCGTGGATTCGGAGCGGGAGATAAGCTCACCGGAGTTGGATGTATGCGCGTAATCATGACCATCACCAGCGATTTTGATGGGGTGATTCGGATGGCACGTCCTGTCGTCTAGTCAACTCGTACGCCCCAACAAACGCCGCGGATGAAATTACAGTAAATTATTTAAAAATCGACTTTGAGCCATATCTGATCCAAGACGCCGCCTTCCCCGGCGTATCGATACTTTAATGCATGTCAGTCCAATATTGAATCTTACCACCACATCTTTCCCTCTGACTCACTTTGCGTCCCCTTGCGTTCCCCCGACGTAAAGGTGAGTGAGCAAACGTCCAGCATGAGTCCTCGTTACTAACTCCGAGGGGGTTCTCCCATATTTATTGCAGCGTGTCCCGCCCAGCCACTCGCCCGCCCCCTCACCGCAAAGGAGAGCACCCATGAACACGCTATTCCGACAGTGTCCAATGGTCCTGCAGTCACCAGAGTCCTCTGGCCTAGTCACATCGCCATCGCCAGGTCTAGGTGAGCACACGACCTCAAATAAACAGGTTTGGCCACTCACCATTTATTTACCAGAGGTCATTCTCAGGCGAGGCATCCATACGCCCGCTAGCTCTTCGTCCTCAATCACCCAGCGGTCTTTAGCCGATACACCACGTTCCGCGTCCAACGAGTCCCTCCCCAAAACATCGTCCCCCTCCCCCCGTCCCCAACCATCCCGATGGAATCTGTCCATAACACGACCAAGCCACACGCCCAAGTCGAGTTCGAGAGACAGATGCCGCGATGAAACAATCGAGCCATACGGCGATGCCAAGCGAACACGTCCAGATGACTCCGCTCTGTATCAGGGCGATTCACCAATCAGGAGACCCAAAACAATCTGGTCGACCGACGACTCCTTCCTTCCACGCGCCAAACCCCCACCCCCGCTAAAGCGCATCTCCCACGAGCGAACGCGTTCCGCTAACATATGCTCTCCAGAACAGCCCCGATCGTCTTCCCGCGCGTCTTCCAAGCGTTCATCGTCGAAACGGTCCTCCGAGTGCCTCCGTCCTTGGAGTCCAAGTTTGGATATGCCGATTCTCGATATATCCAGCGAGCACAACAATCCCGTTGCTGACTCAGACGACGAGCAGCATGCGTTCACGCGGTCCGCTAACCGAATGACGGCTGTCTCGGAAATGTCCGAGGTTTCGGAGATTTGCTTCTCTCCAGCCGAGTTTCCATCCAGCTGGAAATGGATGCCTCCGTCCGACTGGGCTGGGCCATCAGCAGGCAATTCGATAGTCGAGGAGGCGAGACAAAAGTCGAAATCGACGGATAGACAAGGGTCTGCTGGCGAAAAGAGTCCTCAGAGCAGCGCAAGGGAGCTTAGCTTCCAAGTCTTGGCACGTCTCAACCATGCCCCGTCTCGCCAGAAACTGAGGCCTGACAGCTCGGCGGTCGTCGACGAGGGAGGTAGCGCTGACAGCTGTGATGGGCATCCGGCGTCAAAAGTGCTCAAGGTCAAGTGCTACGAGCGCAACGGTTGGCAAGAGAAGCGCATGGCTGACGTCATTCCGATCCTGAGGAAACTCAAGTCAAAATAGCTTCGAGTGTGGGGACTGAGATCGCGAGGCACGCGAGCATGTTTATACTTTTTTTCTTTTCTTCGTGGGCTCAAGGGAATGCCATTGTATAGCATAGAGTAACCCTTTCCCCTTCTCTCTCTAGTTTGCGAAGTGTCAAGCTGATGCCTTATCAGAAGGTTCCCGGCGCTCGTATTCGCAATTTTGCACGCCTCTACTTATTGTCCGTTTGTTCGATTATAATGTGATTGCGCACACAGTACAGTGTATTATATGCCAGCATAGATACGTACGTCAACCGTTTTGCATTCATGCGCCACTAGTGGGAGCGCAACGATCCGCAGCACACTTCACAGCCTTTTTGCGTGGCGAAGGCGGCTGAGATCGAGAGCCATTGATATTGCTGCCGTAAATTCAATCAGTGGTGAGTCACGGGAGAAGTCGGGCTGACCGACAAAAAGCAGTGTCAGAGTCCTTAGCACAGCAATCGCGCGCCCCCGCCAGCACGGCCAAGAAAAATTTCGTGCGCAGTCGAGGCGCAACCAATACAATGCACGTTGCGTTCATTAATGACGGGAGCCGTAAGATCCTCCGTTGCTGCGGCGGCGTGCGCGCAACGGAGCGGTTATGCAAGTTGTGTCGTCTACCTTGCCTTCTAGTGGGGAACGTGGGGAATGAATTGCGCAGTAGGGAGATCAGTGATCATGGAAGACGGTATTAGCGTAGGGCCGTGAACCGCAGCGATGGGACATTAGTGGAATGGAAGAAAGGGTCGAACTGAGGGACAATGATCTTCGAAGTTCTCAGCCTAGAATAGTGTAGGAATGGTATATTGCGCAGCCGGGAGGCGTGACCAATAGAAAGGACCGGATTAGTGGAAGGGCCATTGAAACGTTCATGAAATCGAGGATGGGGTTGAGCTTAAGAGTGCTCTTGTTGGTCGTGTCCGGTTATCGTACCCAAGTGAGAGGAAGATGGATACAAAGAAATAAAATAAAAGGAACAAATAAAAGGGGAGGGATATATATTGGGTCTGGCAGCAGCAGGAGGGGGGAGGGATTGTTGAAACGGGAGATTTGAAGGGACAGGGGTGACAGGGAGGAGAGGGGGGAGCGGGAAACATGCGTGAAATGCCGGACACGTTCCCGTCCCCGGACCTACGCTTAACCTTAACGAGTCGAAACTGCACCCGTTGCGCTCCCTTAGTTAGGCCAAGTCGGTCAAAAGTCTTTGTGTGGCCAGTTCCGGACACCCAGGCCAAGCTAATCAGAGCACCCAAAAAAGGAATAGACCCAAGTCTCTCCGTCACCTTACGAGACTGCTTTGTATTTTTGTACGGCGATCAGGTGCGGACGTCGGCGTTCACCGTGGGTCGGGGTGGATACGGGTGGGTATGAGAGCCCTTTTTTGCGAATGATCGAGGGAGTATACACGACGGTGGGTGATACCAATAAATTGAAGCCAATCAAAGGCCAGTCGTGACCCCTATCCCACTTGCTGTAGGCCCAAAATTTGCACGCGCCCCGTGGTCGGGGTGAAATAGAAGAGAAAGCCTGTTAGGGAAATGGCAGGAGGACGCCGTCAGTGGGTGTTTGGGTAAAAATGACAGATACTCAAAGACACCGAATATCGGTGAAAGGGGAAAATGGACTCGATCGCGGAAACCGGCCGGCGCAGTGCCGGAGTGGTGAGACTCTCAGAGGGGAGTATCACGAGGATGTCTAGCGAAAAAAATGCCTCTGCTGTAGAAGCATTGTGCATGTGCATGTCGTTACTTTCCATTCATTGCGAAGGTTGCCACTTGACCGGGGGAAGTATGTTACATAATTAACTCCCTTGTGACGGATCAAACATCCTTCGCAAATTGCCGCCCGACTGCGACTTTTTGCCCTCATCGCAGATCCTATTGTTCTTTGCCATCGAGTCATGCAAAAACGCGTGGTACCCTACAGATAACGAAATACAGAGGTGTCGCGGTGGTGTGGGCCGCCATCATGATCCTGCGCAATGCCGCCCTTTTACGGTTTCACTCGCCCACGGCGTCGTCGTATAACGTGGAAAATACAACAAAAAGGCCTTTCATCCAGTGCGTCCATATGAACAAATTCGTACGTGTCTACGGGGTCAACAAATCAATTCAGTACTAAATCGGACACTTGCCCGGAAATGGTATGCCTTGTTTTCCCTCAGCGTGTAGGCGAGCATCGGGACACGATCGCTCGGGACTGAACGACAACATCACTCAGTGTGGCGAATTTCATGAACTATACAGACGTTACGCTAGAGAGGCTATGTTGATAGCTCCTCGGTTGCTTCGGGAGATTTCGGTTACATGGCCGCTCCCACCCGTTAGCGCCGGTTCCTCAGATGCTGTGCCGCAAAGCGGTGTGGATGCTGGGACCCGAACGACATTCTGCGCCTTCCCGAGCTATGGGATTCATTCCGCGCCCCAATGAGCTCATCGTCATTAACTAGCGGGCCGGGCTGCTCGCACTTCCCCCCTTCGGCGGTGAGGGCATCACAGCCTTCATGCATTCTCCACGAGTGCCTGCGCTCCGTAGCACCCCTGCACCAGTGCGTCCCTTTGAGATTAGACTCCGCGAGTGTCATTGATGGGTATGTTATCGTTATGCACTGGAAACGTAGCCTGCTAAATTAGACCCTCCGTCAGATCTGCACATTCCATCATCCCCTTCCCCCGTTGGTCAAAGCGTGCTCCGGAAGAGATACCCGATTATTTAAAACTTGATGACTTCTCTCCGCGATCTTGTCCCCTGTCTAGCATCCACACTCATCATGTCGTCCTTTCCAGAGTGAGTTTTCACTGTCGTCAATGTAGCTTAAACACGCTAAACTCTTATGCAGTGCATACACTTATCCCGACCCGAATGCAATGTATCACGAGGGCGACTCGGGATTGCCAATTCGACAGTCTGGCTCCGCGGAACACTCCTGGCCACTGACTGTCCCCGCTGGCGATCAGAGCAGATACTCTCAATCACATCAATATAATCAATCCATGGATCCGGATGGAACTTTACCAGGATCTCACGACGCAGAGGTTTGTTCGTGCCACAACTTTGCAAACGCCACATTTACCTTCCCCCCCCTCTCCGACCTGCAGGACGTGAATTACACTTCGCATCAACCTCATCACTACGACTCTTTGCCGACCACCTCGTCAGGTCAAGACGCTTCGGGTGCCTACGCCACAAATCCCAATGTGGGTCCACTCTTCCCTATGGTGCTACACCCCCCGACGATTCCCCTTGACCTTTAGGACCTGAATCCTTATCTTTATCAGTACCCTCAACCTAGTTATGGGAATTTTCAGCATCAGTCTGGTTACGCTCCTTACCACTCGGTTTACGACTATTCTCAACCACCTCTTACGAGCGGGGAATATCCGACGAGTGGCGAGTTTGTCGTCTATACCCCTCAAACGTATCAAGCCCCCCCAGCAAATGTCTATCCATACATACCATCGACACAGCAGCACTCGCTGGGTCGCAGTGGTATTCTGTACCCGATCGATACCAGGGTCGCAGGGCCCGCCGCTGAAAGCTCGCTGGATGGGGCTATGGGTCGCTCACCGAGACTTGAGTTCCCCATTATTGACGGCGCCCAGCACAGCCACCCATCACCTGTGGCGAGTCTGGCGACGTCCTCGAGCCATACGCCCACCCATAGTCCAAGCCGTTCTCCAGAGAGGAGGCGACTGCTACCATTGTCCACAGACGATGATCCGCAGGTTCGTGTTGTGCGATAACTTTGCTCGCCACAGTTCAGCTGACAAAGAAGTAGACAGGACGGAGGGTGGCTCCTCGCTATGATGGAACCGAGCCTACAGCATCGGGGTCGGGGTCACACAATCGTAGCCGCAGCAATTCTGTTGTCCCTGGTCGCGGACGATTGATTCCACAGGAGAAGTACACGACGAGCAGCATCACGGCGTCGGAGCAGCATCCATACATCACGTTCAATCTGGAGAATCCAGAGCAGATTGGGATCCCGATCATTGACATCCTGAATAAAAGTGACAGCTTTTCTCGTATTGGGGATCGCACACAGGCTTTCAGTCATATGGGGAAAAAGACTTTCACACTGCGTATTCAGGTGAGGTCGTTGGTTTGAACGGTGGTTTTCTTTCTGGCTAACCGTTTGAACGACTGGTATTTTAGTGGCCTGGGTACAAGAGTTGGTCCAAGACGATTGCGGCTTTGGATTGGACGAAAGATCGCTCTCCAATCCCGCGTGTGAAACTTGCAGAGGCAGTTGCAACAGCAATTCGGGATCTGTTCGAGGTCAGTCATCATTTGGTTCTCAGCAGCTGTGTGTATACTGACATCCTCTGTTTCTTAGAAATTCCACGACCAGCCGTACGATGCGGAACATGCGGAATGGAACGTTGGACCCAATGGCATCAGACTCGAGGAAGTCTGTCTCGTCTCGCTGCACCATGTCTCCAGGGGAAGTTGGCAACCTGGACTTTGTTTAATTGGACCTCGTCCTTGATGCACCCCCATGGAACTTCTGTCGCTCGCCCTTCTGCCTCTTGCCTTGGTTCTGTTCTGTTCTGTTCTGCACAGCAGACTCGGCTACTTGACCCATACGATTAATCTCATTTTGATTTTTCCGTTGTTTATTTCGATTATCGAAATCAACCATTAAACTCTTAGTTCTCGTATAAAAAGGTAAGGCGTGTGTTCTTCCGTTTGTCACCTTACTCACGATAAGCCCCCCACCCCAACAGTTATCCTGCGCCACACTGGATGTGTCAGCGGCGGGTTCAATTGGCTGTCGTTATCGAACTCTCGGAACATTTGGTGGACCACGTCGAATTTAAGGATTCTGCTGTAGAATATATGATCTCATCATCCCCGAGCGCAGGTGTCGAAGCGGAGCCACCTAGTGTGGTTCATCCTCGCCATCTACGGTTGACATATCACGGATACTGCCACCTTCAAATACCTTTTCTTCTTTCTGTCATCATCGGATATTCATGTACATATATTTATCATGGATATGTATTGGATTAGATGTATATGCTTGGCACCTCCCGGCAGGAGTTGTGTTGTTTGAAACGTGTTGTTGAAAGGCTATGATCGCGGAGTTTACTTAGCATCGCTGATCGACGCGGAGCCAGCCAACCTGTTCCGTCCCGCACTGGCCCGGGCACACTCTTCAAAGCTTCAGATCGTCCATCGATCGCTCGTTTTGTGTTCAAATCGATGGCACAATCGACCGACGCTGACCCACCGCAGCTCGAGATCCCGGTCACGGCGACTGGGCCAAGTTGGTGCGGACCATCCCTCTCATTTACTCTCGCCCACCCGCCGCCCGTTCCCAAGTTCGGTCCTAGAGTGGGCCGGATCACTCTCGTGCGCGATAGTTCAGACGCATCTTCGTCCTCGACCGCCATTGACTCCGAGATCGTGGTGGACACGCCCAACATCCATGTCGGCACCTCTCGCGGTGTCGTGCCCCATCTCTCGCGCGATCATACCAACGGATCGGACGCGATCCGGTGGATAAACGTCCCGTTTGAGTCGTTGTGAGTCGTCCGTTTGCTTTCGTTCTGTTCGCACATTCATTCATTCATCCATTCCACCTTGTTATATTAGTCTGGAGCAGGTTCCACCGGTCCCGACCTTGCAGGACGGTCCACACCCGTTGCACGCGTTCCTTGGGTTCGACAAGGATCGGCACATCACGTCCCTCTGCCTTCGCGATCCCCTCGATACGCGGGAGATGCCGCCCAACGGCAATACACACGTGTCGGCCAACTGTATCAGGGGCGTCAAGAAGGTCTGGATTCCATCCATCCTAACATCCTCTGGTCGTCTGATGTGGTTGGCGTTGACGATCTCATTACAATGATTCATCCCCTTCACTCCTTTCTTTATACATGCGGGCGTACAAAATAACTAGGTGACGTTATCCGATTGGCGCACATATGTCTACAAGACACGACCAGATGTCGTTTTCGCGCTCACCGACACGCCGTTCACGCCACTCCCGTACTCTCAAAAGCGCATCACGAAGTGCATCGAGCGGAGTGCGGCGTGGCTCGCAGATCTGCTTCAACCGCTCCCCGATACTGCACCTCGCTCGTCAGATGAACCACTGCCGGCCGCGTCTAGACATCCACTCAATGTCTTTGTCCAGATGGCAGGTGGAACCTCCATCCCCGCGCGCGAGGCATTCGCTTACACGCTGCGCGAAACGCTTCACGGTCCCGAAGCAGACGTCGTCAAGCCTCTCCGATCTCTCGATGAAGGCGTCGCTGGCTATGCTTTTGACCTCGCTGTCCTGCGCGGCCTCAGACCGAGCCCTAATGTACCGCAGCACCAGAGCCTCCCCGGTGGCCTCCTCAGACTGGAGGAACGCCCTCTGGACGTGTTGCAGCACCCCGAGTCCATCGCAGAAACACTGACCCCGACGGCATCGAGCATTTTGTCCATAGCCACTGCCGAGCTAACGTCATTAACTCCGCCACCCGACATCGTGTCCCTGCTCAAGGCATCCCTCGGGGAACTCCCGCAGCACAAACCACGGCTCGTGACAGGCGCACGGTCGCCGCATGAGATGCTTCGTCTTGTGCGCGACGTGGGAGTAGACCTGTTCGACGTTGGGTGGGCGATGCACCTTGCCCACCTCGGGGTGGCTCTGGACTTTATTT
>JBBPNU010001278.1:0-10008 GCA_038091055.1 Leccinum angustisporum
TCCCAATATACCATCTGGAGCAAACTTAGGTGCTTTCAAATCTGTAGAGTATGTTGTTGCGACACCGATGGTCTGAATGTCTGCCTATACATCGGTCAGAAGTGATGATGTTCGCAAACAATACAAACATACGGTTAAACCAGCAATTGTTACATTGTCCCTGTATTGTTTGCCGCGGACAATGGTACCATCATCAAATAATATCGCAAAATTTGTATTGAGGTCCAAGTTGGTGATCTGGGACGACAGTGCGAAATCCCAGAGGTTAGAGTGGCTTCTGCAGTTCCGATCACCGGTCACGGCTGGAACAAAGAGATCGCTGGGTGGAATAAGACAAAAGAATTGATGGTACTGACAGAAATCACTTACCTGGCACCGGTGTTGAATTGAACTGAGGTGGGGATTGGGATTAGAGTGAGTGAGTGTACGAAAGCACGAAAAAATAACTTACCAGTGAAAGACTTGGGAGGAGTGCCGATCGAAATAGTCCCATACCACATGTCATCCACACATCTTGTCAAGTCGAGGCCAGCTGCGGACTCATCCCGTTTCACGGCAGAAGAATACAGCGTTGCCGTGTTCGTTTCGGAACCATCCATGCTACTTGGCCCACGGATGATCATGCTAAAAACGTCTAAGCAAAAACGATGCCTGAGAACATCACATGCCGATTTACGCGTTGTGTGATGTAGCATGAAAATCGCGCGCGTTGGCATCGGAGCGTTTCGTGAGTGGTATCGCTATACCATCGCTTCCCCCTCTAGGGGCGGCGAGAACGAGAACAGGCACTGTGACGGAAATGGTTGTGATCACCTTGAAGAGCATTGGGTAGTAAATGTGGAGGAGAACAAATACCATCAAGTACGTGCGCCTGGCTTAAATAGATGTCGGGATGGCATCACGTCTAGGAACTAATCGGATAACAATTAAACTGATGAAGTACATTCGGATCATCGAAAAAGGTATGAGTGAAGAGTTTCGCGAAAGAGTCTGGACTCACAAGACGGATTCAACCGAGAGCACTGTAACCCTTGATGGTGCACGTAGAACTCGACCGTAGTACTTACGACCACCGTTGGGCCTCGCTACCGTCCAAGGCTATTTCCCAGCTCACTGGCAGCCAGAGATTGGTTTCTTGGAACGCAATGACAGAAAACAAGTATCGGGTGTGCTTTGTGGCTACCTGAATCGACTTGTCAGGCCTTGAACAGGTGGTATGTGGGAGATGTTTGGTCTTCCACTCATCACCTGGGTACATGGAAGTCAGTAATGATCAACGAGGAGAAAGAGGCAAACTTGTTCGACGACCGCTGGATGGCAGGAAGGCTCATGAGACAAACTTGAATATCCGGTGTCTCGACGTATTGATGGAGGTGTAGGAGAGACAACTCGAGCTCTCAAAACTTCTCTTTCGTCATAGGTATAGCGGGTCGAATAGGACGACGACTAGTACATACTCATCCCCTCCTTGCTAGCGCCGCGGGCACTGACGAACGCCTCGAACCAGGGTTTTACTCCGCAACCAACGAGGGCATGGAGAGTCTCATATGGAATGTCCTTGACGCCGAAGAGGTTGATTTTGTGCAGCTCGGAAGTGAGTGGGCCGGGCGAGGCTAGGTTTGTTGACCTAACCCTGTCTGATTCAACCCCACATTTCATATTCAGTCTGCAACATGTCTGAACGGGCGACAGGGAGCACGTCGCAGCAAGAGCATCCATACGCCCCGTCAGGGACGACCTGGACGACAAAGTAAAAAAATTGCCGACGGCGAACTCATGAGGGGCAAGACAGTTGCATTCCAGGGTCTTTTGGGAGTTGTTTTTTCGCGAAGAATGGCAAAAGACATTGATATCCTGGTCCAACCTTGTTCAGTCAATGGACCGAAGGCGTGTTCAGTAGCGAAATTGCTGATTCCTGATGCATTGATGTCGTTGAAGTTAGTTAAAGACCACTCTCTACGAAAATGTAACATATATCCTGTATGGCAAGAGAGCTTGATGGAAGCGATTGCATGAATACGAGAGGGGCGACATTGTCCAAGAGAGTAATTTGAAGGCTCAACCACCTTTGACGGCTGTGACTGGCATGCTTTGGGTCACACATTCGTGACCCTCTTCGGAACTTGAAGAGGACGAGCTCAAGGATGTCAGATATGATGATACAGAATGGTAGGTCGTGACTCTACTACAATCAGACCTCTTTTGCAAAAAAAACACTAGCGTGCAGTATGTTTCTAGCTTGCTTGGTATATATAACCTTCAAATCAGCGTAAGCTGTGCGAATCCAACTCTTGGTGACTCGCTGTTGAAATCAAACACGGTATAGAAGTGCTGGAGGAAGATGGTCCCGATCGACCAGAACTCTAGTAGGGTTCACCGGTCAGCCTGGGAGGAGGAAATTCAGATCAGAGGAATCTCACCAGAGTTTTCCACAGACACAATTCCGCTGAAGCAATTTGGCGACCCATGCATAACCCGCCCCTTGTTGAAGACCTGGGGAGGCAGAATAAACGATCTTCCACCAATGGTAAAAGTCATGGAGGGAAAAGACGTGCATAGGACTACAGGGAGTCAATCAAAGGTACCAAAATTGATCGAAACTCACAGGAGTAATAACCATTCCCCCTGTATGACCCACCAGCCGCCAGGTGCAGGGCCAAGACTCGCTCCGGATCACCAATAATTGAGTGGGCACCAGTGTCGATAACGGCAGTTACATCTGTCAGAACTATGTCTCCGTTCACTTGAATGTTATCGATCTTCACCTCCCAGAGACCCTGAAAGGACAATTTAAGTATGCATCCATACCGCCTGGTGGTTGCGCTCACCATCGCCGGATTTCTTACAGGATTAAAGGCGAGGGTGCTATGAACGTAAAGCGCGTCGTTCGTTCCACCGACGTACAGCTCGCCTCCAACAGTGGTGAGCTTGAGTGAAAACACTGGTTGAGATAGCTTTCCTTCACTGTAGAGCGTGTGAAACAGAGGGCTCTGGCCACGAAATACTGACGCGCCCGGTAAGGCTAATCCCAATATACCATCTGGAGCAAACTTGGGTGCTTTCAAATCTGAAGAGTACGTTGTTGCGACACCGATGGTCTGAATGTCTGCCTATACATCGGTCAGAAGTGATGATGTTCGCAAACAATACAAACATACGGTTAAACCAGCAATTGTTACATTGTCCCTGTATTGTTTGCCGCGGACAATGGTACCATCATCAAATAATATCGCAAAATTTGTATTGAGGTCCAAGTTGGTGATCTGGGACGATGCGGGATCCCAGAGGTTAGGGTGGCTTCTGCAGTTCTCATCACCGGTCACGGCTGGAACAAAGAGATCGCTGGGTGGAATAAGACAAAAGAATTGATGGTACTGACAGAAATCACTTACCTGGCACCGGTGTTGAATTGGACTGAGGTGGGGATTCGAGTGAATGTGTGTACGAAAGCACGAAAAAAACTTACCAGTGAAAGACTTGGGAGGAGTGCCGATCGAAATAGTCCCATACCACATGTCATCCACGCATCTTGTCAAATCGACGCCAGCTGCGGACTCATCCCGTTTCACAGCAGAAGAATGCAGCGTTGTCGTGTTCGTTTCGGAACCATCCATGCTACTTGGCCCATGGATGATCATGCTAAAAACGTCTAAGCAAAAACGATTCCTGAGGACATCACAGGATGATTTACGCGTTATGTGATGTAGCATGAAATTCGTGCGCGTTGGTATCAGAGCGTTTCGTGAGTGGTATCGCTATACCATCGCTTCCCCCTCTAGGGGCGGCCAGAACGAGAACAGGCACTGTGACGGAAATGATTGTGATCACCTTGAAGAGCATTGGGTAGTAAATGTGGAGGAGAACAGATACCATCAAGTACGTGCGCCTGACTTAAATAGATTTCGGGATGGCATCACGTCTAGGAACTAACCGGATAACAATTAAACTGATGAAGTACATTCGGATCATCGAAAAAGGTATGAGTGAAGAGTTTCGCGAAAGAGTCTGGACTCACAAGACGGATTCAGCCGAGAGCACTGTAACCCTTGATGGTGCATGTAAAACTCGACCGTAGTACTTACGATCACCGTTGGGCCTCGCTACCGTCCAAGGCTATTTCCCAGCTCAACCAGAGATTGGTTTCTTGGAACGCAATGACAGAAGACACTTATTGACCTCCTGTACGAAAGCGTATCAAAATTTACTGTATGGAAAGAGAGCTTGATGAAAGCGATCGCATAAACCCTTCGCACGATGAATGTGCTGAGGTCGAAATGAAGAGGCAGCCACGAGGTACCATGAGAGAACCACCTTAGATTCGGGAAGAGCGGCTTGGTCTGTGACGCCAGAAAAAGAGGCCAGAGTGTATCTGGATCGAGATCCATGTCAGTTTCAGAACTACATAAGTACTTGGAAAGTACGAACATGAGTACATTGAATATGAAGTTGTCGAGGACAAAGTTAGTAAGTAAGTTAACTATGTCGGAAATCTGTTAGACCAAACAAGGACAAACTTCACATGCCCTCCACGCTGCGGAGTCACGATGATCAAAATTTAAGTTACAAAGGACAGAGGCAACACGGTGGAGAGCCACCCTATGCTATGTCCCCGCCTCATTCTCGTCTGATCCTCAGTGTTAGAATTCTCACAGGTGAGTTCACACCCTTGCACAATTACACGCTCAGCATTCAAAATCTGGGGCTGAACATCGTTCTTAAAGACTTACGATTGCTATCGTTCTCCGTCTGTCAATTTCGCGGTCTCGCATCACCTCCTTGAGATACGAAACACAATACACTTCATTCGCTGCAATGGTACTCGAGTCAGCCGCACTGCATTCCGCCCTGTTTGAGGCGTCCTATTCGAGATCGGAAATTCAGTTTCAGGTGATGGTTGTTTGATTAGTGCACTTCTGTGTTTCCAACAAGCACCCATCAGACAACCACCACATTGCTAATTGTGTTCCGGGTAGCTCACGGTAAAGGACGGACGCAAAATTCTGTCATTTTTGTAATGTCGGGACCAGAATCTTCTCAATTGGGGGACGCCTCCCTCACTCGGAGCCTGCTTCACATTGGTAAATTCTGCGTAGTTGGGGGAGGGGAGGGTGGAGATATTAGCACCACCCACAACCATGATTTCAGATGACGACATTGATCCAGAACCCAAGAGCGGCAATTGCAATCGCTTCAAGGAAGGCGAGTGCGCCGACGGATGTAATCCGGCCTGCCGAAGAAAGGCCCATCATATCAGGAGGAGGAAATTCACCAAAAAAAAAGTTATCTCGCATTATATAGCATGCGTGACGCGCAATAACAAAGAACAAGAAAGACAAAATATCTCCTGAGGCAATTCTGACGAAATTCCCCTAACCAATTCCTTGTGCCCTTCCCACTCCGGGTATCACATAGAATTGAGCTACCCAGGATTCCTCTCCCTCATTCCCAGATGACTTCCGCCTGTATGTATACCCTCCCTTGACGATGGCGCTAGCGCAATCATCAGAGTGGTCAGGGACAATGAAAATGACTCGAGAGGATAAATGCCCTTGCCCGTCGTGCGGTGTGTGTGGGCGTCGTCGGCATCACATGCGCCAAACGGCCCATGGGTCTTGGAGATGGATTTTAGGGGATACGGACCGTGACTTATGGGGGGTGGATGCGGGCGTACGCGTGGCGCGCATCGTTGTCATTTCCGCCGCAGTCCTCGCCGCCTTGCTGTACGCGTGGAGGATTATTTTGAGTTCGTATGTGGTACCAATGATTGCCTAGCCAATATTTGCGGGGATCGCGCATCTAGGAGATATTGTAGGGACTGCGAGGTGACATTTGGCTATTCATGCTTGGGGTAACAAATTTGCGACCCATAGCTCAAGGATGTCAAGTATGATGATATAGAATGGTAGGGTGGTGGCAGGTCGTGACTCTACAATCAGACCTCTTGTGCAAAAAACACTGGTATGTAGTATGTATCTAGTGTTTCGGCGTAAGCTCTGCGAATCCAATTCGTGGTGACTCGCTGTTGAAATCAAACACGGTATAGTACTGCTGGAGGAAAATGGTCCCGATCCACCAGGTGTCTAGTCAGGTTCACTGATCAACATGGGAAGCGGAAATGCTGCTCAGAAGAATCTTACCAGCATGGTCCACGGACGCAATTCCGCTAAAGCATTTGTACGAGCCTTTCACAACCCGCCCTTGGTTGAGGGCAGGGATCGTAAATGGCTGTCCACCAATGGTAAAAGTCACGGAGGGAAAAGACTTGCATGGGACTACAGGGAGTCAATCAAAGGTACCAAAATCAATCGAAACTCACAGTAGTAATAATCACCCCCCTCGTATGACCACCCGCCACCCGCCTTGTGCAGGGCAAAAACTCGTCGCGGATCACCAATAATGAAGTGGGCACCAGTGTCGATGATGGCGGCTACATCTGTCAGTACTGTTACTCCGTTGACTTGAATGTTATCTATCTTCAGCTCCCAGAGACCCTGAAAGGGTAATTCAAGTATGTATCCATACCGCCTGGCGTGTGCGCTCACCACCGACGGATTTGTTACAGGGGTAAAGACGAGGGTATCATAAAGGTAAAGCGCCTCGTTCTTTCCACCGACGTACAGCTCCCCTCCGGAAGAGGTGAGCTTGAGTGAAAACACTGGTTGAGGCAGCTTTCCTTCGTTGTAGAGCGTGTGAAACAGAGGGCTCTTGCCAATTAATTTTGAGGAAGACGGGAAAGCCAATCCCAATATACCATCTGGAGCAAACTTAGATGCTCCCATGGTTGAAGAGTATGTTGTTGCGGCACCGATGGTTTGAATGTCTGCCTGTTCATCGGTCGGAAGTGATGATGTTCGCAAACAGTAAAAACGTACAGTAAAACCAGCAATGGTTACAATGTCCGTGTATTGTTTACCACCGGCGATCCTCCCATCTGCAAATAGTATCGAAAAGTCTGAATTGAGGTCCACGTTCGATGGGGGATGTGCATTGAGGTCCAAGTTGGTGACGTGGGACGATGCGGCGGGATCCCAGAGGTTAGCGTGGCTTTTGCAGTTTTCATCACCGGTTACGGCTGGAACAAAGAGATCGCTTGGTCGAATCAGACGAGAGAGTGCATGTACTGACAGAAATCACTTACCTAGTACCGGTGTTGAACTGGACTGAGGTGGCGACTAAAGTGAGTGGGTGTTACGAATGCACGTAAAAAAAACTTACCAGTGAAGGACTTGGGAGGAGTGCCGATCGAAATGGTCCCATACCATATTTCAGAGTCTTCAAGTTTTTTCAAAGCAACACCAGCTCCGGATATATCCCGTTTCACAGCAGAAGAATGATCATGTGGCGTTCCCGTGTTTGTTTCGGAACCATCCATGCCACTTGGCCCACGG
Organism: Leccinum angustisporum; assembly: GCA_038091055.1. Lineage (NCBI taxonomy): Eukaryota > Fungi > Basidiomycota > Agaricomycetes > Boletales > Boletaceae > Leccinum > Leccinum angustisporum. The sequence continues at coordinate 7,389 of JBBPNU010001278.1, forward strand.
ATGATCTTGCTAAAAAGGTCTAAGAAAAAACAATGCAAGAGGACATCACAGGTCGATTTACGTGTTGTGTGATGTAGCATGAAATTCGAGCGCGTCTGTATGAGAGCGTTTCGTGAGTGGTATGGCTATACCATCACTTCCCTCCCTAGGAGCGGCCAGAACGAAAACAAGCACTGCGACGGTAATGGTTGTGATAACCTTAAAGAGCATTGAGTAGTAAATGTGGAGGAGCACAAATATCATCAAGTACGTGCGCCTGACTTAAATAAATGTCCAGATGGCCCATCAAGGAACGAACCGGATAACAATGAAACTGATGAAGTACATTCCGATCATCGAAACAGGTGTGAGTGAAGAGTTTCGCGAAAGAGTCTAGACTCACAAGACGGATTCAACCGAGAGCAGTGTCAACTCTTGATGCTGTTTGTCACCAAGTTTGCCTCCAGTGCAAGGCGGAGCGGGCGATGGTAGAAGGGCGGTGAGTCTGTGGTGCCATCTACACCTTGCTTTCGATCAGTGCAATTTTCTGGTTATGTCAGCGTCTCGTTGCAGCAGCAAGTTAGTTGTCACATTTCCACGTCAGCTAGAACAGGTGGGTGTAGAACTCGTCCGTACTCACGACCACCGTTTGGCCACGCTACCCTCCAAGGCCATTTCCCACCTCAGCCAGACGCATTGAGAGAAGACAAGTCTCGGGTGTGCTTTGTGATTGCCTGTGGGGACCTGGTCCACGAGTTAACATCTCTGTGGAACGGGGTGAGGAAGGATTATCGTTGGACAGGTAGTATGTGCTAGATGTTTGGTCTTCGACCCATCACATGGGCCTGTGGAGGTTAGTACAAACAGTAGAAAAAGGCAGGCTTGTTCGACACCTGCTGGATGACGGGAAGACATGAGAGGAGTCTCTGGTATCTCGACGTCTCGATTGAAGTGTAGGAGAGACAACTCGAGCTCCGAAAACGAGTGGGACGATGACTAGTATATACTCATCCAGTGAGTGGGGCGAGCGAAGCTAGGTTTGTTGGCCTAACCCTGTCTGATCCAACCCCACATTTCACATTCGGTCTTCAGCATATCTCAACGGACGATAGGGAACACGTCGCAGCAAGAGCATACATGATGCGCCTCGCGAGGGACGCACTGGACGACAAAGACGCCGTGAAAATTGCGAGAGGCCGTGATATCACCGGTGGCGAGCTCAGGGGCAGGTCAGATGCATGCTAGTGGTTGTTAGGAACTGAAGACCGCCTAGGCGTACTACCAGTCGATGGCCTTTCGAGGGGTGTTCATGTACGGCGACGCTGAGCTGCCCAATGACATGCAAATGTCAACATGTTATTCTTCTTTGGTGTCATCCCCGCAGCTAGGCTGAAAAGGTGGTTGGTCCAAGTTGTGTATTGCCTCCTTCGGATACTTTTTTGGAGGTTTTTGACCCGTTGCGCGGCCTGCTCATTTTTTTGTGAAGAGTGGGGCAAGCAAGTGATACGGAAACCCTGCTCAGTCCATGGAGTGTACTGATTCATAATGTCGCTAAAGTCAGCTAAAGACCACTCTCTACGAAAACGAAATTCGAATCAAGAGAACTTGATGAAAGTGATCGTCGCACGATGGTGCTGAGGTCGAAAGCGTTCTGTTCATCGACATTTAAACTCCGCCCGCAACGCTCCGAACGTATAGGAACGAGCCTGAGACTAGTTACAGTAGTAGTACATAGCGCTGGTGCCAACAGGACAGATGCAAGTGACACTCTGTCCCCGCCTCACTCTTGTCTGATCCGAATTATCTGACTTCTGACAGGTGATCTCACGCGCTTGCGCAATTACTCGCTCAGCATTCAAAATCTGGGGTTGAACATCGTTCTCACCCGGGCCATTGCTATCGTTCTCCGTCTGTCAATTTTCCGGTTCGTATAATCTCTCTGAGATACGGAACACAGTGCACTTCAACCGCTGCGATGGTCATCGAGTCAGCCGCATTCTGCCGTGTTTGAGGCGTCCTATTCGGTTTGCGCATTCTCAGATTCAATTCCAGGTGATGGTTATTTGATGATTAAGTAGTACACTTCTGTGTTACTAACGAGCACCCATCAGAAAACCGCCGCATTGCTAATTGTGTTCCGGGTAGCTCAGGGTAAAGGATGGACACAAAATTCTGCCATTTTTGTAATGTCAGGACCAGAACCTTCTCTGTTGGGGAACATACAGCCTGCCTCACTCGGGGCCTCCGTTACATTGGGAAACTCTGCGTAGTTGGGGAGGGTGGTGATGTTAGTACCACTCACAACCATTATTACAGATGACGACATCGATCCAGAACCCAAGAGCGGCTGCCAATTACAGTCACTTTGAGGCAAGCGAGTGCGCCGACGGATATAATCCGGTCTGCCGAAGAAAGGCCCATCATATCAGGAGGAACAAACCCATCAGAAGCAAAGTAATCTCGTATTATATAGTGTGACTTCCAATGAAAAAGCACAAGAATGACGGGCAAATATCTCCCCAGGCAATTCCGACGACATTCCTGTAACCAATTCCTCGTGCACTTCCCCTGCACGAAAAACGTCAACCAACTCCGGGTATCACGCAGAATTGAGCTACCCGTTCCCTGCCTCATTCCTAGA